>JARPMR010000019.1:14323168-14495668 GCA_029955525.1 Oeneis ivallda | reverse complement strand
TGGGTCGAAACGGCTATATGAGGGACATAGGATTTTTTGTTACAAATTCCATTTAAAAAAATACCTATCGAAAGACCTTGTCATTTTGATGAATAATAAGTGATCAAACGAACTTACCTGAAGTGAAGTTCGATCATTATTATATGAGTTGCTTCATCCGAAGATATAATTAATTACAAAGGTAGTCACGTTATTCACTCGAGATAACTCCGCGAATTTCACAGATATATACCCTATTTTAAAAATAAATCACCTTGGCAGCACCGTCTTAAGTTTGCTCATTCTTTTTAGAGATGTATACGGTTCAAAACTTTTTTATTTGGGCAGTCAGGGAGGGTGGGTAATTATATCTTCGGATGAAGCAACTCATATAATAATGATCGAACTTCACTTCAGGTAAGTTCGTTTGATCACTTATTATATTTCTTTGCTTCATCCTCAATATAATTAATTACAAAGGTAGTTGTTTAGAGTAAAAAGTTTTGATAAACATGTACGCAATACAGATTTTGTAAATGGTGTATTTTTAATCACTCTCTTGCTTGCGTACACTTTAACAATATTAATATTTATTTATGATATTATTATTATAATATTATTTAATACTATAAATTAGAATATATTTATTTTTATGATTAGGTATAATTCATAAATTGATTCACTATTAGATGTGTTAACGCAATTATTATTAAGACCTGTCTTGGCAGGGTCTGGCATAATCTCCCTCATCCGCCATGGATCTAACATTTAAGCAGCGAAAGAATGAGTTCAATGTGTTAGTCGAGCCTGCCGTTTTTCTAATTGTCTCAACGCTCGCCTGAGCGTGAGGTGCTGTGTGCTTGTGTCAACGCTGCTCCCTGATAGCGTTAACTTGATCCACCTGCTGATCGATTGAGGTGCGGCCTTTTTGTAAGGCTTCTTGTACGTAAATAGCAGGTTATTTGTCCCCTCAGATCTTATATTTTTAGTTCTGGAAATATAGTGTGTGGAGGGGTGTAGCAGGGCAGATGCTCAGATTTTCTTGAAAGTAAGGTAGGAAGAGAGAAAGAGAATAGGCGTGGTATCTGCCCGCAGCGTGTTTTTTTTTTTTTTTTTTAATAATTTACCTACCGTTATTCTAATTTAAACCCCGATTTCAAAAGTAATATTGCTTTCCAATTTAATTGACGGAAGAGTTTGTAGTTTATGAGCAGTGCAAATTGCTAGTATAATGAAAAGTTTCTTAGTGATTTTTTCTAAAGATGAGTGACTATAAGGGAACCAATTTTTAATATAGTTTAAAAAAAGTTGAGGGACCCAAGTACGGGAGTAATAGGGTTTGGTTGATCTTAACTTATAGACACCTTTGAGGAGACGTTTTACGCTCGCTCCAGAAACAATGCTGTTTCTTAGCATAAATAATATTGCAATTCGATAAGGGTTCAAACTCCGTAACAAACGCTGTAAGAGAAGATACCTAATACTGGTATTTGACGGTTTAAATACATTTTTATTATTTAATTTACAAAACTGCCACCGAAGCTTGAGTGTGGTATTATATTGTTTTAAAATACTGTCAGAGAATAATGTTAACATTAGTGACGCTGAGTCTGGGTCGGCGCCTTGTTTTAAGGGAGAGAGAGAGAGAGAGAGTCCGGAGAGTCTCCACCCAGGGTAAGTTTCTTGTGCAAGGAATGGTGAAATGAGATTGCAATAAGTATTAATGAGGATTAACATTAAGTAATATCCGAAACTACCAAGCTTTGTAGGAGAGATTACCACGCTTGTGATAACCAATTTGAAAAAACTAGGATTCCGTTTGCCTCGTTATCAATGATTTTCCTCAGACACTTTAAAATTAAAGAAAAAGGAGGAAACAAAAATCATAGAAAAACATAAAAGCCCCACAAAGCGTAAATGCATCGACAGCTAAGGCGTCCGGATCTTGTTGTCAAGGCACGGATTTTTTAAATTTAGTATTGTTATTCAAGCAAAACGGACTTAAAGCCTAGGTATCTCAAATAGGTTATAACTTCTTTTATGACCTTGATTAAAACACCTGGAGTCACTGATAAGCCGAACAGCCTAACATTAGGTTTAGGCATCAAGAAAATAAAACTCGGAACTAATAGCTCCTATTTGTAATAAATTATTATTAATAACAACCCACATATTAAGTTGGTAAGCTGTTATCCTGCGCCGCAGTGTTACGCCCCCCCCCCCCCCCCAGTTCATGACGAGTACCGACGAGGCGCTCGCCAGTTTTCCTGGTTGCCGGCTGGTCGAGTACCCGTATATAGTTAGGTAAGAACATAACGTATATTGTCTCGCAGACAATAATTTGTAGTTAATGTACATATATATTCACGATTACACATTTTCTACACAATTGTCATAAGGATATGGCTCATAACTAGCTCGCAGCTAGTTAGGTTATCACAATACTACTAGTACTAATTTCCTTTTGTGGAGTGACAGCTTTAGGATAAAGCTCATGAGTAGCTCGCAGCTAGTTATGTAATCGCAATCGACTCGCAGTCAATACCGATATGTTTAAGGAATCACAGCTTTAGTATGTGATTTATGAGTAGCTCGCAGCAAGTTATGTTATCGCAATTGATTCGCAGTTAATCCCTTTCTATTGTGGAGTTACAGCTTTAGGATTTGACTCGTGAGTAGCTCGCAGCTAAGAAGTCACATCTTTAGGGTATGAACCATAAGTAGCTCGCAGCTAGTTATGTTATCGCAATTGACTCGCAGTCAATCCCGATTTGTTTGTGGAGTCACAGCTGTAGGATTTGACTCATGAGTAGCTCGCAGCTAGGAAGTCACATCTTTAGGATATGAACCATAAGTAGCTCGCAGCTAGTTATGTTATCGCAATTGACTCGCAGTCAATCCCGATTTGTTTGTGGAGTCACAGCTGTAGGATTTGACTCATGAGTAGCTCGCAGCTAGGAAGTCACATCTTTAGGATATGAACCATAAGTAGGTCGCAGCTAGTTATGTTATCGCAATTGACTCGCAGTCAATCCCGATTTGTTTGTGGAGTCACAGCAATAGTATATGACTCATGATTAGCTCGCAGTTAATCATGTTATTGCAATTGGTTCGCAGTCAATCCCTGTTTGTTGTTTTTTAGTTTCTCGGATAAAGCCGATCCAAATAAAGTTTTGTCTCTTTCCGAATCTTATAGCACTTCTTGTTGAGTTGAGGCATTAAGAGTTTAATGCTGCTTTGAGTGATTCCGAAGTTTGAATCACATAGGATCCTGCAGCCATTGCTTAGGTGTTTCATGGCCTGCACCCTGTTTTCACTCTCTTTTAATAGTAGGCCCATCCCGTTACTAACGGCCGTGATACGCAGGACCAGTGGTCTTTGTCGCATCCCCTTTTTTAATATAAAGAGCCATATGGTTGGCATGAATATTTTCCCCATACTTCGGGGAATCATGCGTCGATTTCCCAAGCGCCGAGTGTAATTCTGAGTCGATTTCGAGTTGACCGACCTTTAATAAAGTAATTTTGAACCCTTTGTCAGGAAATGACCATTCAGTATCTGGATTAACTGTACTAGACTCGGCGTCGGCTTGATTTTCTTTGGTGTTTACGTATGACGCAAAAAAAAACAAAGCTCACATTGTTCTCACCAATGTCAACTGGTTCTAGTTAACTTATTTAAGTGAGGGTATTGAATGCCTCTCTTTCAATTAATATAACTTCTTACCGTCGTAGTGTCGACATGAACATTGCACAGTTGTTTAAGTTACGAGCAAGACTTTAAAACCGAGGAAAATGGCCATTATTTCTTCCAAATATTTAATAATATGGTCTTCTATAATATCTAATAATATGCTACTTGCTCTGCTTGTTCATCTACCATTGCTTTTAATTTTAAGTGTTTCGTAATAATTAGTGTTTTCAGACAAAGCGAAGAAAAGGTGGGTAGTTAGTTCCCTTACGCTTCGCTTGGCTCGTCGTGGCAGGGACACTACCGTCTCTCCAGATAAATAATATTATATTTTTGTTTACAAGTAGGTACTCGAATATAGTTAACGGCTGGGCAAGCTACTAAAGCCCCGTTGAGCGAATTTTACGAGCATAGTTGAGTGAATTCGTGAATTTTATTACATTTTTCGAATGTATAATATGATATGTAGAAATAATAATGATAAATGTCTCCTAACCTAGATAAATCCGAGACACTTGGGGGGTAGGTACTAATTTAATTAAATCGTGATTGATGACAAGTTGTAACAATAGTGTTACCATAATAATCGTTATAGTTGTGTTTTAATTTTTATTAATTTTCATAATAAAAACAATTAACGTAATATTTAATTCAGAATATTTACGTTTTCTCTGATACCTCGTAATCGATGAAGACTCGCAGTAAACCTCGATACGAAAAGTGTACCGTTTTTATGTACATGCCTAAACAATAATATAGTAGGCTATGTAGCGGTGCGTAAGCGCAAACAAGAGATCGTTTGAAAACAGAAAAGAACTCGTACCTTTTTCCTTCGATGATGATGACGATGATTTCAGCCGATGAACAATACTGCAATCACACTATCCTACAATAACACTCGATCTTCTGCACTTCTGGTTAAACTATTAAGTGCGGCGCGCTGAGCGCGTGCGGTCGTTATCTCGCGCGAAAAAGTAATGAGCAAACTTAAGACGGTGCTGCCAAGGTGATTTATTTTTAAAATAGGGTATATATCTGTGAAATTCGCGGAGTTATCTCGAGTGAATAACGTGACTACCTTTGTAATTAATTATATTGAGGATGAAGCAACGAAATATAATTGTTATTAAACGTTTATCTCTAAAACTGATAGTTTGCCCGGAAAAAAATATTTTCAGTTTTTGTTGTATGGAATGAAACAGAAACTGCTAAAATTTGGCCAAGTCTTGAGAGGTCTTGCTTTAAAACTACTTTATTCTTATTCTTTAGCTTGTTGGCTATAACTCTATGCTATCAGCTCGCACCCAAACTTGCCCGTTCAAGAGTTATAAGAATCCGAAATTTTTAAAAAAATATGATTTTTATTGATTTTATAATGTCGTGGATTATCAATATTTGACCAAAATAATGTGCTACATGAAAATTCTATGAATAAATATTGAAATTAACTTTAAAGCACTAGTTCACCAAAGAGAAACTTATAAGTTAAGCACTTAAAAAAGGATATTTCATAAATTAAAACTGTAAATTTTATTAAAATAACGTAAATTCAAACAAAGGATCTACAAAAATAAAACTTTCATAATATAGCTTTCTTTATTTCTTTTTAACAATTCATTTTACTATGTATTTAATGTATCTCCTTAACTAAACTGTCTTTGTTGTTGGAAACTAATTACAGTGGAATATTAGCTAATCATACTTAATATTATAAATGCGAAAGTGTGTTTGTTGGGTTGTCCTTCAATCACGCCGCAACAGAGCTACGGATCGACGTGATTTTTTGCATGGGTATAGTTGAGGACCTGAGAGTGACTTTTTATCCTGGAAAATCAAAGAGTTCCCGAGATACTTTAAAAACTAAACCCACACGGACGAAGTCGCGGGCATCAGCTAGTCATCAGATACTTATAATATTTCATTTGCTGTTCTATTCATTACGAATTATCTCCTCTGCAAATTATCTTTTCTATTTGCTAATTACTATATTAGTTATGTAATTAAATTGAATGACTCCACTTCCCTAATAATATACCTTAATGATAGGGATAGGAAGGAGTAATTCCGACCTATATTTAATAGGGATTTCATTTAAATAAAATCATTCAGAGATACGCATTTTGACTACCAAGACAACTTGCAGTGTGCCTAAATATTTTTGTGACAAATCTGGAAGGTCTAGTGAATAATTTGGATTTGTTCATGGTGTAAGTCTTTTTGAATACCTCAAAGAGACGCTGAACGTAAACTGGACTTAAGAAACAAGTAAAAATCTCCTGAAGTTTTGTCAGAAGTTTTGTTCAAATGTTTGTGGTAAATGGGAAAGATCAAATAGAACTCTTAGTATTTTTTGAAGAGAAATGGAGATTGGCTAGAATCTGCCATAATATGGCCTAAAGACCTTATCTCCCAAACAGAAAATCTCCAACCCGACGATGTCAGTAAAGATGCAGAAACTTTGGCACCATCTGCACCAAAAGCTTCAATGTCATCGTCACAATATACGCCGAGAAAACTTCGGTTATGGTGATGTCCTGGTTTACAGGGCAACAATTCAATTTCTTTTGCTTTATGCTTGCTATATTTTGTAGTAGGTGTGATACATAGATGCTGCACCTTGTTCAATTGCAGAATCCCATAGATTAATTAATTAATTAATTTTGATAAGTTAAGCGATATCGAGAGAGCCTAGCGCTTTTTCAGGTGTATATATATATATAAACTTTTCTTTTTTTCTGACTTATGCAAGTTTTCATCTTATCAGTATCTTCAGGATGGTTTAGCAAATATTCCATTAAAAAAAAAGGATTTTACTATCCGCCAAAGATCCAACCCGTTCTCGTAACACTATGAACAAATCCAAATTATTCACTAGAACTTCCATATTTGTCACAAAAATATGTAGGTACACTGCAAGTTGTCTTGGTAGTCAAAATGCGTATCTCTGAATGATTTTATTTAAATGAAACCCCTATTTATATAGGTAGGTCGGAATTACTCCTTCCTATCCCTATCATTAAGGTATATTATTAGGGAAGTGGAGTCATTCAATGTAATTACATTACTAATATAGTAATTAGCAAATTGAAAAGATAATTTGCAGAGGAGATAATTCGTAATGAATAGAACAGCGAATGAAATATTATAATTATCTGATGAGTAGCTAATTTTTCGCTGTTTGTAATTAGTTTCCAGCAACAAAGACAGTTTAGCTAAGGATATACATCAAATACGTAATAAAATGAATTGTTAAAAAGAAATAAAGAAAGCTATATTATGAAAGTTTTATTTTTGTAGATCCTTTGTTTGAATTTACGTTATTTTAATAAAATTTACAGTTTTAATCTATGAAATATCCTTTTTTTAAGTGCTTAACTTATAAGTTTCTCTTTGGTGAACTAGTGCTTTAAAGTTAATTTCAATATTTATTCATAGAATTTTCATGTAGCACATTATTTTGTTCAAATATTTGATAATCCACGACATTATAAAATCAATAAAAATCATATTTTTTTAAAAATTTCGGATTCTTATAACTCTTGAACGGGCAAGTTTGGGTGCGAGCTGATAGCATAGAGTTATAGCCAACAAGCTAAAGAATAAG
This sequence comes from Oeneis ivallda, assembly GCA_029955525.1. NCBI lineage: Eukaryota > Metazoa > Arthropoda > Insecta > Lepidoptera > Nymphalidae > Oeneis > Oeneis ivallda. The sequence continues at coordinate 14,488,395 of JARPMR010000019.1, read as the reverse complement.
AATAAAGTAGGTTTAAAGCAAGACCTCTCAAGACTTGGCCAAATTTTAGCAGTTTCTGTTTCATTCCATACAACAAAAACTGAAAATATTTTTTTCCGGGCAAACTATCAGTTTTAGAGAAAAACGTTTAATAACAATTATTCATCAAAATGACAAGGTCTTTCGATAGATATTTTTTTTAATGGAATTTGTAACAAAAAATCCTATGTCCCTCATATAGCCGTTTCGACCCACTGTGAGACGGACGGACAGCAGAGGCTTAGTAATAGGGTCCCGTTGGCACCCTTTGGGTACGGAACCCTAAAAACAAGCCAATGAAAATATGCCAGTGTGCTTGACATGAGTGCCGCGCATGCGCGGCGTGGATTACTGAGCGGGCGTAATAATACCAGGTACAAGTAGTTCCAATAAAATGGGGACAATTATGTCATTAATTTTTTTTTAAATATTATATAAAAATAAAATTAATACTTTTTTATTTATTATCATAAAACAATAATAATTTTATTAATAATATTAACTCTAATGACTCATAGTATATAATATTTTGTATAAGGTAATTAGGGTTTTGTATTAGGTTTCCAAAATTTTAAAAAATCAGCACCATATTGAATTTATTTGTTACTAGCTGATGCCCGCGACTTCGTTCGCGTGGATTTAGTTTTTAAAATCAGGCAGGAACTCTTTGATTTTCCGGGATGCCTGTCACCCTCCATTCTCAACTATACCTATCCAAAAAATCACATCAATCCGTAATGCAACAAAGCGTTGCAGCGTGATTGACGGACAAACAAACAAACAAACACACTTTCGCATTTATAATATTACTCGCAGCATTGTTAATGATGATTAAAAGAGAAAACATATTACTGATGATATTATCAATTACGTTTAGCTATCATTTTTATAATTGTCATTTTTACCATACCTAACCAAAGACAAAATTACGTTTAGCTGCAATTTACGTTTTGTTATTCCACTGTCATTTGCGTTTTGTCAGATGCGTTTTTGTTATACCACGTTTTATAGTGACATGACGGAAACGCGGTCGGACGGGATAAAAAGTATCCTTTGTCCGTCTCCTGGTTCTAAGCTACGTCTCCACCAATTTTCAGCCAAATCGGTTCATCCGTTCTTGAGTTATAAATAGTGTAACTAACACCACTTTCTTTTATATATCGACGGCAGAAAGCGGAAATGTCGTATCTCAAAATTTGGGCTAAATGACTTTTTTTACTATATTGTTGATAAGCAAAAAAAGCCGCGTCGAATGGTATATGTCTCGTCTTTCTACGATGAAAAAATTTAATGATACGCCATTGAATTTTTTCTAGTTTTGGTACTGCTTACATGACAAATTGCTGTAAATAGAGGAAAAATCGCTATTTTTGAAAATAAAATAGATACGACAACACGTCCAACATAAATAACAGTTACACCATTATTTTACCCTGACGGACATTGATTTCAAAAGAGATACAGCATTTCAGCCGCCCCAAAATTTTACGTTGACAAGGATACAGCAATATGCTTTGAAGTGGTGAGTGTTTATCAAACAGTTACTACATTTCAAACATTTAATTTAAGAGCAAATATCTTACTTACACCATAATATTAGAGTATTGTTTTGTGATGAGTAATCAATACGCCACTCTAGATAGACCCGCACCCCTCCAATCCCGAGGTGTTTGCTATATACGCCATTCTGATCACGCGGCATCTGATGCGTAAGCGCCAATAGTGAGAAAGTGTATTTGTTGTTAACAAAAATATTATTTTAAAAGATTGTTAACTTATCGTTTACGTTTTATTTACGTGTTTAAAATTAATTATTATACTTCAGGAGTTCGGGTAAGTAAAGGAATATTAAAATTTAACCTATTTTTAGTTAAATGTTATTTTTTAGTTAATTGGAAGTCTGTATATTTACCATACCTACTATATCTAATAAGCAAGTAAAGTTTACAACCTTACCTGCTTATATTTTACGTACCTATCTTGATTGTTAAGAAACATTAGGTAGGTACACAGTAAAGAAAGTGAGTGATGTTTTATATAAATATTTTTTCACTTCAAAAATTATGGATTTCAATGCAAACTTTCATCCCCTTTTCCATCATTTTCTTAAGACGCCTAAAAATATAGTATCATGCATTTCACTTCGAAACTTCATCATCATTACATACCAAATTAATCCCCTTTTTCACCCGTAAAGGTAGAATATTTGAAATCGCATGATGGCTTTTTAAGTTTATGCATTTCGTTTAAAAAATGACCAAACTCACATAAATGTTTCATCCCCCTTTTCATCCCCTTAAAAGCAAAATTATTACTTATTTATTATTATAGATGAGTGCTTTATTATTACCAAATAGACACCCGTTAATAAAGATTCACGCATCATACTCCATAAATTACCGAACTCACTTACAAACTTTCATTACTCTTTTCACCCCCATAAGGATAGAATTATCTTAAACACTGAAACACGTAGATATTAATTTTATTATTGTTAAGAGCCAAAAAAGCGTCAACGTTCAACAAATGATGACAAATGTTCAACGTGATTCTTTAACTGAACAGTTAAATGTTCGACGTGATTCTTTAAATTGACATAACTTTTTTATTTATGAACTATATTGAAGTAAAACAAACACTGAGTTTGAAGTGAAGCTTACCACAACACCGTAGCCATTTCTGAGATTAGTGCGCACTAACGCAAAGACATACAGACAAAAATTCTAACAATCATTGTTTTGGGTTCTATTCTGTTGATAAAGGCCCCTAATAAGTTTTTCTCATATATCTTCACTGTACAGACAACGATCAGTTACAGTTTTATTATAATATATCATGTACTTATAGATAATTCAGAATGTAAATCAAACATTTTATTTTTATAAACTTATTTAATTAAAATCACATACATCAAAATGGCCATGTTTCGAATAGCAGAATATTTGAGATACAGCAGATCGTAGCACGAAAACTTGTATCTACTTATTTTAATTGGTCATACATTTCACCTTACAGTTACAGCTTTTCCGCTGCTCGATATATAAATATCAACTGCTGTAACTCGTAAAAAATCAATGAAGCAGTAACTTTAGGACATTCCTAATAACTGTATCAAATATCGTTTAGATTCATAGAAATTTCTTGCAAATTTAAACATTCTATCTTTATTAATTTACGAGTTATGATTTTTTCAAATAGTTTTTTGGCTCTGGTGTAAAACTGGATTTTTTGAGATACGCCAGTTCCGCTTTCTGCCGTCGATATCGTAAAAAACGAAAGATTAAAATTTTGGCAACCACTTGGTCTTTTTTGACGCTAGGGGACCCTAAATATCGATTTTGAATTACATCGATGCAATAAAAAAGAATTTCAGTATGGCTTTTTTTATTATTTATTTTTTATACATTATTATAGGCACACGCTTGACCACTATCATACCTGATGGAAAGTGATGATGTGGCCTAAGGTGGAACGCGTTTGCCTAGAAGATGCCTATTCCCTCTTGCTTTAATGATACCCAAATAAGTCTTCGGTCTTGCGCCGCTTGAATCCAGCGGCTCCCTGTGACTCGCTTGACGCGTCGGTCCACCTAGTGGGGTTGTTGTTTGTTGTTGTTGGCAGACCAACACTGAGTTTCCACCCCACTCCAGCACCTTGGGACCCCAACGACTAACAGCTCTTCGAACTATGTGCCCTGCCCATTTCCACTTCAGTTTCGCATGGTTTCGTGACTCGCTGAGCTATGTCCGTAGGAGAACCAAAGTCACACTTTGGTTCTCCTACGGATCTCTTCATTTTATTAAGTAGGTATAGTAATTGTTAACCAATTTACTTGTGACCTTATGTTATTCTTTAGATTTCTCATCTTCCAGATTGTGTATTAAGCTGATACCTTTAAATTTTCAAATAGAATAATATTATACCTACCTTTAATAAACCGTCTCCTGTATACGATAAAAATTGAGTATTTTTAAATAGTTATAATATTTATATATTTTGTAGGTATGTATTAAAAATATTTTTAAACAAAATAGTGCTTTTCTATATCAAATATTATTAAACATAAAAATGAAAGTTATTTATTTTTACCAGCGCCATCTATTTTATCTACGTGACCTCTTAGTACGTGAAGGGAGTGCGCCCCGCGGATGGGTTTTGGCCCCGCCTATTTTTATAAAGTACTCTCCAAATTCGAAACAATTTATTTTCCGTTTAGCGTCTTAAGCCACCAAAATAAAAATAATGCCGACCGGCAACAGCGGTCCGGCGAGGTATGTGGGCACAAACCATATGAGTTCTCCGCTTCATAGTAAATAGGTTAGGATCATAGGTCAGTTCAGAATGTTTGCGGAGCACCGTATGCAAGATGAACAATTGCCGGACCGTGAGTAGCTGGCAACTAGAATATAGCTCAGCAGTAGGAAAAAGTATGGGCTTACCGAGCATTACTTTTAAAACTGCCCTCTGAGCTCTTTCAATCCGTAGCATAAGCGTTTTTGGTGAACCACCCCAAGCGGTTATACAATATGATAGGATTGATTGAGCGAGGGCATAGTAAACGGATTGAAGGCATTTGGGGTCAGCTACGTTTCTTATGTTCTTAAAAACAAACATTAATTTTCTTGTGCGCGAAGAGACTGATGCAATATGTTGTTTCCAAGATAAGAAGCAATCTACCAAAACACCTAAGTATTTGATACAGGATGTGCGTTCAAGGGCTTTGCAATTACAGGTAGGATTAGAGCTATTACATCCGTGAGCACGTATTGTGAAGGAGATAGGAGCTTGGGTAAGTGTGTTCGGGGCAAAGGTTATAAACTTAGTTTTGGACAAGTTTAATGTAAGAAGGTTCCAATTTAGCCATTTCATAACAGTTCTAATGGCTAGTTCAGAGTGATTACAGACTTCATTCCAGTTCTTACCGCTAACAATTAGAGCTGTATCATCGGCATACGTGATGATTTTGCAGTGTGATAGGTGAAGTGAACACAAGTCATTAACATAAATAAGAAATAATGTAGGTCCAAGCACAGAACCCTGAGGAACTCCGAAATGTACTGATTCCGAGTCACTAGTGTGATTATCTATAATAACACATTGTGACCGCTCGGACAAGTAACTTTTGAAGATTTCGAGAGCAATCCCTCGTATGCCAATGCGTTCAAGCTTATTTAATAACAATGAGACAGACACAGTGTCGAAGGCTTTTGAGAGATCCAGAAATATGCCCACAGTTTTAAGCTTATTGTCAAAATTTCTAGCAATGTGATCAGTTAGCGTCACTACAGTATCTTCAGTAGACTTACCCACCCTGAACCCGAATTGATTTTCGGAGAGAATGTCGTTTACAGCCAAGTAATTAACTAATCTTTTGTTCAAGATTTTTTCAAAAATCTTTGATAAGGTAGTAAGGACCGATATGGGCCTATAGTTATTGATACTGCCCCTGTCTCCAGTTTTATAGATAGGGTGCACGAGGGCCTTTTTAAAGGCTCGTGGGAAAACCCCGTGAGTAAGACAAAGATTAAAAATGTAGGTAAGGATAGGAACTAACGTATGGGCAGCAGCTTTAACTATGGAAGAGGGAATGCCATCCCAGCCAACAGCACATTTCTCCTTTAAATTAAATATAATAAGTTCCACTTCCTTGTTGTCCACAGGAAGCAATGACATTGAGTTTAACCGTGTCGGGATGGGAGGTAAAACCTCCTTTAATTCATCAATTGGAGGCTGGACTATTTTTGGGCGAGGGTCTTACCAATCTTTGCAAAAAATTCATTAACTCTATTTACTGAAGTCGATGGCTCGGTACACAGTTTCAGCAAGTCAGGAGAGTTGGACTTGACAGCATTGATATTAGCTATTTTCTTGACTAGTTTCCACGTTTTAGCCGGATTTCTGTCAGCCTTACGGAATTCGTTACGTTCGTATTCGCGTTTTAATTTTTTTAATAAATTGTTACAAAAGTTTCGATATCGAGTAAACGTCTTATTTAGAACCAGATTACATGGGTCTTTTTTAAATTTTCGAAATAGATTATCTCTATGACGAATACATCTCAGCAGACCAGGAGTTATCCACGGTTTTAAAATCCTCTTTTTGCTTGAAATAATCGTAATGTGAGATTGATTTTTTATGATAGCAGAGATTAGTGTAACAAGAGTATCAGTAGCATATTCTGGGTCGGAGGATGTTAAAATCGAAGAAAAATCAGCCTGCTCCAAATTGGAAACTATAGCTTTAATGTCCATACGAAGAGATGTGCGGTTTACTGATTGCGATTTAACTTTAGCATCACAAAAAAATAAAACTGGTGCATGATCAGTGATATCAACCTCAAGGACTAAAGTAGTCCCGTGATTTGGAGATTTAAATATGACATGGTCCAGGCAGTTATTCGACCTGGTGGGGAGAAAGTGACCGGGGAGCAAGCCGTGAGATGCAAGAAGATTTAGATAAGAATCTGCATTTATATCATTACTATCTGGAAGTAAATTTATATTAATGTCCCCAACCATAATAATATTTTTAAAGACCTTTAATAGATTAAGAGCTTGATCAATACTATTAAGAAAAATGTTAATATTTTTATATGAAGGTGATCGATACAGAGCTATAACTACAACATCGTCGGGAAATTTAAGAATAAGACTATTTGCTTCAGCTATTTTCATAGTTTCTAGTGAGCATTTAAGGTTAGACCTTACATATACAATAACACCTTCATTTTGATTCGAATATTCAGAAGCAAATGACTGAAAACCGTCCAGGGATGGAATTGTGGGAGACTTACTAAGCCAACATTCCGACAAGACAATAATGTCTAGCTGAAACTGTATTCTTTGTAACAAAACCAGTAGACTACCAAAGTTACGAGTAATACTTCGAATATTTAATTGTAGGATTTTAAAGAACATGTGATCATTTTTTACATAGTTATTAGTTTCTTCTGCAATACAGATGTACGACTTCGATAAAGATAACTTTTCTATATCCTTATTAATTGATAAGATGTCATCCATGTTCGAGTCTACTAAAAAAGTACAAGTGAGCAAGAACGGTATAAGAACAAAAATTTTCTGAAAGAAGTATGTTAGTACCCTCCGAACCACAGTTATAATGAACCTCATGACAAGTGTAGGTACTTATGATGAAATGGGTCAAATCAAAACGCTTGTAAAGTCTACGTATTGTGTTTGGGTTTGTAATTGTTATATTACAATTAGTGTAAGTTTTGTGATGTGTGTATGTTGAAATATTAGTATGTGTGAAATTGTAAGTGTATGTTAAATAAAAATGACACAATTGGAAAATTAAATTAAAAAGACCAAGGTCAAAGTACGACCTAGTTACTACATGCAAGTACAGCGGCTCTTTACTTAGACTGAATTTGGGGGGGGGGGGGAAATCCATTCGCTACCGTGAACCATCAGTAGTCATATCTGAGCTTTGAGTTTTTCCAGGTCCAGTTCGGAATCGATTCGCACATATGATTCTCCCTCCTTTTTTCTTAAAAAGATCTTTCCGTGTGAAAGCCTGTAGAAAGAAGTATGTTAGTACCCTCCGAACCACAGTTATAATGAACCTCATGACAAGTGTAGGTACTTATGATGAAATGGGTCAAATCAAAACGCTTGTAAAGTCTACGTATTGTGTTTGGGTTTGTAATTGTTATATTACAATTAGTGTAAGTTTTGTGATGTGTGTATGTTGAAATATTAGTATGTGTGAAATTGTAAGTGTATGTTAAATAAAAATGACACAATTGGAAAATTAAATTAAAAAGACCAAGGTCAAAGTACGACCTAGTTACTACATGCAAGTACAGCGGCTCTTTACTTAGACTGAATTTGGGGGGGGGGGGGAAATCCATTCGCTACCGTGAACCATCAGTAGTCATATCTGAGCTTTGAGTTTTTCCAGGTCCAGTTCGGAATCGATTCGCACATATGATTCTCCCTCCTTTTTTCTTAAAAAGATCTTTCCGTGTGAAAGCCAGCAAAACTTGTAGTTGTTCGTTTTAGCATAGTCCCTGGCTAGGAAATATACACGTTTCATTTTTGTAGAAAGATTTTCAGAGATGAAAACTGGCCTAGAGGGACCTGAGATTTTCAGATGCTCCGTACATAATTTATTTGAGCCATTATAAAAAGAACTTATAGCTAAACTAATCTAATTACTATACAAATCATGCCCGCGTGGAATGGTGCCAAGAATAATTTTCATTATATTTGTTGAATTTACGGAGTGAAGTAATGACTTTTTCCTTTAGAAGATTACTGGTGAAGTCCACGATTATCGTTTTATTTGCCGGGTCCTTAGTTTTAATGCGGTACACATCCTTAACTTCGTGAGACTCGATCGTTGTTTTAAGTACATTTCCCATGTTCATGACTACTTTAAGGAGATCGTCTTTGGTTTCTGGTTTAGTCATAGGAATATTTCTGATTTCCAAGCACGAAGATCTCGCTCCGCGCTCCAAATGGTCCAGCCGCTCCTCCAAGGACTTGATGTACTTAGCATCGTTGCTGCGCTCTGACTCCAATTTATCCAGCCTACTGAAGAGTGTATCATACTTTTGTGCCAGAAACTCAACTGACGAACGGATATCTTCAACTGCCGTACAAAATTTGTCAATCTTTTTTTCCTGTTCATCGAACATGTGCCTTAATTCCTTGATGAACACTTTTAACTTATCGTCATCCTCAGACTCCGAACGTTTCCTTTTACTAAGTCTGAAAATTTGAATGCCTTCAAACTTTTCCGCGCTTAAATCCGATTCGGACGACCGTCTACGCTGTGATGTTCGCGGTGAAGATGACGCGGACATCGAAGTATGCGGCGGTGTGTGATACATTAGCGACTAGATACTGCAAGCACACAGTTGTATGTCGTACCTTATTGGTCTTCTGTTGTATCGCAGGCGGAGCGTACGCGCGTGTGTATTAGAAAGTTGCATTAGACGTACGCACACCAATGAACTCAACCCGGCACTTGTAAACTTTTATGCACGCCTGGTACTTGAGAGTAATTACTGGACGTAATTTAAATTATTTTTATTTTTATTTTAGAAAAATTATATTTAGTAAACACGTAACACACGTCTGTTCTGAACAAAACCCGAGGGGAAAGCTGTGTGGAGAATTCTTGGTTTTTCGATACACGAGCGGTACCTACCTGTTACACATCTTGACATTCACTTGGAGGGTCAACATCGTATATATTTCGATCAAGATAATGTCGTGGAAAGATTAGAAAATCCAAGAAGAACTACTTTGCTGGCCTTTTTCCGGCTATGTGCAACTGACGATTTTGCTAGAATACTGCTGTACGAAGAGGTACCTGCCTATTATACCTATAATAAACAACAAGGCGATTTTAATCGTCGCAGAAGAGGTGCAGCAATAGAAGGTGTTACCGGCGTGTTCAAAGAACACAACTTGGGCAGAGTCTACACAGCACACCCAAGTAATACGGAACTGTATTACTTGCGGTTGCTTCTGCATACTGTTCGTGGTCCTACTTCATTCAGTGTGCTACGAACAGTCAACGGTGTAGAGCAACCTGCATTTGTTGCTGCATGCCGAGACCTACACTTGCTCGATGATGACCAGCACTGGGACGCTACACTAGCCGAGGCCTGCGTCAGCGATAGTCCGTGGACTATGGACGATTGCGGCATTTGTTTTCCATAATGTTGGTATTCTGTGGTCTGTCTGATGCAGTACAACTTTGGCAGAAGTACTCAAATGCGTTGGCAGAAGATTTTCTGAGGGGCAGTTCAAATCCCGAGGCGTCTATCAATGTATGTCTGAAAACAATGCAAGACATGGTTCTATCGATCGGTGGAAATTGCCTCACTAGCTACGGTTTGCCCGAACCTGCACATATTCCAAACGAAGAACAGCCTGTCAACCGGGGCTACTCCTCTGAAATCGGCTATGACCCGACAGAAATTGCAGAGACTTTAAGAAACGGACTAGACTTACCGTTGAGCAGCGGGCAGTCTTCCATCAGGTTTGTGATAGCGTCGTGAACAACTCGGGAGAAATGTTTTTCTTGGATGCGCCTGGAGGTACAGGAAAAACATTTCTTACCAAAATAATCTTGGCTCAGATTCGCAGCCAAAGCAAGATTGCTCTGGCAGTGGCTTCATCTGGCATAGCTGCCACATTATTGCCCGGTGGAAAAACAGCCCACGCTATGTTTAAAATTCCAATACAATTACAGACATCTGAAACACCGGTGTGTGATATCTCTCGCAACAGCGATAAAGCACAGGTTTTGCGAAGATGTTCTCTAATTGTATGGGATGAGTGCACCATGGCGCACCGCAAGGCAGTGGAGGCAGTAAACAGGACGGTGCAAGATATAAGGCAGGACGACAGGCCTATGGGAGGCATCACAATGCTGTTTTGTGGTGATTTCAGGCAAACACTGCCTGTAGTCCCACGAGGCACAAGGGCAGATGAAGTTAACGCATGCTTGAAATCGTCCAACTTCTGGCCACATATAGTTAAACTTCATCTGACCACGAACATGCGAGCTCAAACTGGCGGCAACAGCAATGCTCAAGAGTTTTCCGATCTGCTGCTTAAGATCGGAAATGATACGTTTCCAAAAGAAGAAGGTAAAGTTAGACTTCCGACTAACTTATGTCAAACTGTTCCTTCTTCTGAGGAACTAATCCCTGCTGTCTATGGCGATATCGAGCAACTAAGAGATCGTGAAAACTCTTGGCTTTGCGAGCGTGCCATACTCACGACCCGAAATGACCAAGCAGTTACTATAAATAATAAAATACTTAGTCGAGTGCCTGGTCAAGCCATGGAATATTGCTCTATCAATCGGGTGGTGGAGCAAGATGAGGCGACTACTTACCCAATCGAATTTTTAAATTCGTTGTCGGCCTCAGGACTGCCCTCGCACACCATAAGTTTAAAAGTTGGAGTGCCAATTATCCTGTTGCGTAATTTAAGCCCCCCTAAATTATGCAACGGAACTCGGCTAAGGGTAGTCACATTGCAACAAAATGTAATTGAAGCGGAAATTTTAACTGGGTGTGGTGCTGGGGAACAAGTTTTCATTCCTCGGATACCACTTATACCAAATAATTTCCCATTCCGCTTCAAACGCGTGCAGTTTCCGGTGAGTGTATGCTTTGCGATGACGATCAACAAGGCGCAAGGCCAGACGTTACGCACCGCAGGCGTAGACCTCACCACGAGCTGCTTCAGCCATGGACAAATCTATGTGGCTCTGTCGAGGGTGAGTGACGCTGCTAATATTTTCGTTTATTGTTCCGACGGCGGCGTTACACATAACGTAGTATATACCGAAGTTCTGTAAGTAAAGGTAACGCGAAATACGAACATAGTGAAATTGCATGCTTATATAGGGTTATCAGGTAAGGAACATGTACAACTTTTACCAATGAGGCTAACCCTGAGATCGAGAAAAAAAACAGCGTGTCCCATACTTATGAGTTCATTGATGCGCGGCAAAAGTACTTTTTATCCCGGAAAATCAAAGTGTTCCCGAGGGATTTCAAAAAGTAAAACCACGCGGACGAAGTCACAGGCATCAGCTTATTTATTTAATATAGTTTTTAAATTTTATCCAGGGGATGCTTTATTGTCGATACTGAGCCCAAAACAGATTTTTTAAATTTGGTCTATCTATCTGTCTGTCCGCGCATCACGCGAAAACTACGAGAACGGATTTAAATGAAAGGTATAGTAGTAGCTGATACTCCAGGACGACGGGACAAGTTTTTGTTGATTTTACTCCATAACTCAGTCAAATCTGAACTTATTTTGATAATTCTTTCTTAGAAAGTGTACACTTTCTTTCAAGTTTAAGAGAAAAGCATATCCTCCGAGTAGATACCTATTTGATATAGTTTAAATCCGTCAAAATGCCAAGTCACGACAAGTAAACCGCTTTTTGATAAACTATTCTAGTCTAAGCTTGAAAATGGAAGCTCATTTATGTGAAGGAATGAATTGATCGCCGCCATTATTCTCAGGATAATGCCCAGCTTCTATGTAGAGCCGCAGAGCGTCACAAATCTTTCCGCAGCATCCTGCTATCATTTACAAGATTCTAAGACGGAAAGCTCTTTATTAGGGTAGTCGTCATTCGTAATATTAAGATCACCGCAAGATTTGTCATGGATATCCTTACCTTAACCACGCTGCAACAGAGCTACGGATCAATGTGTTTTTTTTAGAATAGAATAGAATAGAAATGTTTTTTATTCAAATAAACTTTTACAAAGTACTTTTGAATCGTCAATTAGTCTACCACTGGTTCGGAATGCCGTTCCTGCCGAAAAGAACCAGCAAGAAACTCGGCGGTTGCTCTTTTCAAAATACTTTTACAATATACTTAATAGATAGTATTCTATGTATGCAGAGTTTCCACAATGAGAGGAAGTTCCACAAAAGCATAGGTAATTATATCTAATTATAATTCAACACATGTTAAGACGGGCAGACAGAAAGTAGCCCCATTGCCGCTGGTGGCACCCGTTCACGAGCATGACGCATGACCCAGCCATTGCTTCGCTCAACCATATTTGAGGGAACGTAACAACCCGCATCACACGACACCACCGCAGAAATGTTAAAGAGAGTGTGACATACTTAGGCTACCCATTTTACATGGGTAATGGTTAGTGGACGTGGAGAGTGACAACTGACATAGGCTACTTTTTAGCCCGGAAAATCAGAGTTCCCACGGGATTTGTAAAAACTACTTAAATACACCCCGACGAAGTCGTCGGCATCAAGCGGGTGTGACTTACCGTAAATACCCGAGGAATATAGTAATAAATACTCGAGGAAAAAAAATTCGTTTGCTGTAATCCGCCAAACCAGATAAATGTGTATGGTACAACGTGACACTAACACGCAACACCACACAAACCCGTCGAAATACACTCGTTTTATATTTTGATATTTTAGCCTAAAATATTTACCGTTGGGACTTTGCCTGTGCAAATTAGCGTTTGGCATGTATACTGCCATTGTAATGCCAATATAAAAATTTTTAAAATATTAAAAAAAAAACTAAAGGCATTTGAAAAAAATATTATTAAATAAAAGCCTTATCGACGTTTGTTTTTCAAATTTTTATTACTTTATTTTTTTATTTTACTTAGCTTTATTTTGCACATGAAGTATATATTCTTGAAATTTCATAAAGATGAGATATTTGAAGGGTCAACTAGGAAGGATAGAATTTCAAGGATTGGATCGAGATAAAATAACAACTGTCTATGCAAACTGTCTTTAATAAAGAAATTTGGAAAGACAGAATCTTTATCAGTGAACGGAAAAGCGACATTGATAAAACCTTGCGGATTGCGGACCCTGGTCGTCAACAACAATGGCGCGTTTCGATTGCTCCCTAACCCAATTGACTCTGTAAGCTTCATTAACTATTCAGGTTAGGTTTTAGAGCCAGTGTATACGGGGCATTTTGGCGCAAAAATCAGCGGTCTACATGAAAACAATAAAGCGAGAAACTGCAAAATAGGATTTTCATATAGACAAACAGACTGTAATTTGTTGTTATGTATGTACTTATTCAAGATTCAAAATATAATTTCTACTGGTACACTGCGTGGGTACACACTTCTATATTTCATACTAGCTGTTGCCCACAACTTCGTTCACATGGATTTAATTTTTAAAATTACTCCGATTTTTCGATTCGATTAGTAAAGACATAGATTTCAATATAATTAATAAACTACCTATTAATATACATTAGGAGCTGAGGCCCGCTTGCAGAAACGCCGGGTTATCCTTTTAAGCCAGAGTTAGCTGCTTTGACAGATTTCGTCAAAGTTAGAAGCTTCTGTCAAAATTACAAATTTATTCCTGGGTTAATACTAACCCGTCTCTGCAAGTGCGCCTGAATTTGCTAAACATGTCAAGGCATTGTTTCCTGACAATTTTTTTTTAAATTGCATTTACCTACAAATGGTACCTAAATACCTGCAAATGTAATGAATTTAAAATTAAAATTGACTATTTGAATAAATTTTAAGAATAGGCTTATTTTTTTTTTACTACCTACCTATATATCACATATAACTATATATCAATTCATTAAGATTCATGAGTGATTTTAAATAAAATAATAATTATAAAATTTTATCGTCTGTTTTTCATCCTTTTATTAGCTCGCCCAATAAATTTGCCACGTGCCGCTTTTATAAATTAAGATTAAGATTCCTTAATGAAACTTGATATAATACAGATGAATATCTGTAGTATAATAACCTGTATTTGTAGATTTCTTGGGGCTCAAAATTGTTTGTCTCGTTTGGCATCAGTATCGATAATAAGATAGGTACTCGGGGGATTTTATTATATTTAAGGTAACTATATGACAGACTGTAGCGACTGACGTGGTCTCCTAACTACAATATAATTAGTACGCCAGACACCAGTACATAATATTCTTAGATACGTTATGCGTATTAAGTTAGTCGCCCAGTGATTTATGTGAGCCCACATATTATATCAATTTAGTTGTTTATTATATTTGTTGCCCTTATTATTCCGCCATATAGCTGCTTTTTCAATATATTTGTTGCAAAAATATTATTTTGTTAAACACCTCTAATTATAGTCGCCGTTTAGTCTATTAGTCGCCGTTTGAGTTGAGAGTTTGAGAAAATAAAATATTCATTTATGGCAAAGATAATGTTACAAAATATGTAATGTGGATGTTTTATTTATTTGCTCGGGCTATAAAATAAATGCTTACATCACTCAAGGATAATATATTACTTGTATCGTTTTATAAAGCATTCAATACTCAATCATTAGGAATATCTATTAGCACCTACCTTACTGTGGGCGACTACGAGATTTACTGTTTTTTATTTATTTGTAGTTTGTTTATGAATTATGATTGACTGTTGTAAAAGGTTTTCAAGAAAACGGTAAGCGACTAAGAAATTAAAAACACTAACAGCGCTACCTTGTGAGTGTAATCTATAGCCGTAAGTTAATATTATAAATCAAATATCTGCTCAGAAATCACACGCATCCGGCAGTTTGCCGGATAATGGTTACAAAAATGCACAAACAAACACGTAATCTCTTTCTTCAAACCGTGTACCGTCACCATTCCGTCACGGATAAAAAGAAAGTAGATACTTAAATATATAATAGATTTTAATAGAATTACAAAAAAGAAGAAACGAAAAAGAAAGAATGACGAAGTTGATGTGATTTTTTAACGTTAAATTGAATTGAATTGCAGTCAACTGTTTACGAGCCGGGCGGACAGCAGGAGAATAATTGAATTTCACTTGCCAGATTTCCCCAACGGCAAATAGTAAATACATGATGGACATGTTTTTATATTTACCGTTATACCGTTACCAGGTTTTTTATTTTCTTTTGGATACTTAAAAGCCTATAAGCTTACCTGGGCCCTTCGTTGTGACATAAAATGTCGATAAATAAAATACACTATGTAACGTGACAATTTCGATAAAAAAATATAATAATTCTGCTTTCGGAAACACCCTTCACGTGTATTATGTTTGTAATATATTTCGCCTACATTTAATTTAAAGCAGTGATAGCCTAGTGGTTAGGACTGTGGTCTCCCATTCGGGGGGTCGCAGGTTCGATCCCGGGTACGCACCTCTGACTTTTCGGAGTCAAATGCGTTTAAGCAATTAACTATCACTTGCTTCAACGGTGAAGGAAAACATCGTGAGGAAACCTGCACATCTGAGAGTTCTTCATAATGTTCTCGAAGGTGTTTGAAGTCCGCCAATTCGCATTGGGCCAGCGTGGGTGGACTATGGCCTATAACCCTTCTCTGAGAGGAGACCTGCGCTCAGTAGTGAGCCGTTGATGGGTTGCTCATGATGATGACATTTAATTATACGTGGGTGGCAAATTACTTTTTTTCTGGAAAGTTATCCCCTTGTTCCCATAGCTTAAAATCTTTTGGATTTGGACCGAGTTTCTTGCTGGTTCTTCTGAAGCGGCATTTCGAACCAATCAAGTGAATGGATCTACCAATCCATTAACTTGATTCAAAAGCACTTAAGTTTATTTGAATGAAAGAACTATTCTATTCTTTCATATTTTATCAAGATTAGCCTTGATAAGAAGATAAGCCTCGGATAAACGCCTCTTAAGTTCTCAGCCTACTACTGTACTACTACTACAGCCAGTAAAAGTTTACTGTCAAATTACTTGGAGGGTAATTTGAATTGCAATAAAACTGTTATACAAGAATTATTATATACAAGTATATGTTATACAAGAAACCCAGGTTCGTTTCATGGCACGCATCCTTGTATCGCTTTTATTAAATGTATCCTTCTTGCTATTCGCCGAATGGAAAATTCCATGGGCAACTGGAATTCGATTGTGCCAATATAAGGGGCTTGACTCGCGATCGGTATGCACTTATTCACAAACATTACTTTGAGGTTTCACAGTGGCTCACTCCAGTGCTGTACAAAAGCGGTGATAGGCTAGTGGCTAAGAGTTTCGCCTCCTTTTCGGGGTATACGGGGTTCAATCCCATTCTCAAGCGCAGTTAAGTGCGTTTTAAGCAATTACTATTACTTGCTTTTAATGTGAAGGATATCATCGTGAGGAAAACTGCATGCCTATGAGGTCTCCATAATGGTCCCAAAGGTGAGTGAATACTGCCAATCCTCACTTGTCCAGCGTGGTGAAGGTGAAATATGGTCTAAAACCATTCTAATTCGAGAGGAGATGGTGGTGTCTCCTCCGGTGTCGGTGGTTGAAGTCAAAGAATGTATAATGATTTTGAATACGAGCGTATTCGTGCATGGATGTGAACTCAAGCACCTTTGTGAAGGTTGATGTAGTAGATATCTATAAAACAAAAAATGACTAAATCTCCTGTAAGACAGAATTTCCATCTAAAACGTGGATCTGCGAATGCGAAGGAGCATTATTCATATTATATTCATTTTTAATGTCACTTGGGTAAATGAACCTGACTTGAGCGAAATATAATGTTTTCAGTATAATAAGGTATTAAAGCACTTTTTTCAACTATACAGCTATATTTCAGGCAAATGTACGCAAACACATATTTATTACTACAGTAAAGTCAGCATAATTTAAAATGTTGACATTTACTCTAGGAATAGTAAACTTATTTTTAAGGTTCCGTACCCAAAGGGTGCCAACGGGACCCTATTACTAAGCCTCCGCTGCTGTCCGTCCGTCCAGCCGTCCGTCCGTCCGTCTGTCAGCGGGCTGTAGACAGTTGAAATTTTCACATATTGTGTATTTCTATTGCCGCTATACCAACAAATAATAAAAATAAAATAAAATTAAAAATAAAGCTCCTCCCATACATGGAAAAGGAGTCGAAATAAAAGTTTATTTTTTTATCTTGGCATCTGGGATGTCATTGTCGATGTCTAGAGCTCATTAAGTGGAGTTCAAATTTATATTTTTGGAGTTTACTCCTTAAGAATCGATTTTAGGCGCCCGGTATGAGAAAAATTCGAGGAGTAAAATCTACTTATGAATGACCTCGTTACGTTTTTCACAACGATGCAAATTTCTACCCTAACGTTGAGTAAATAAGTTTGGTTTTCGCTTGAGTTGTCGAATGCCCGCGTTACGTTTTTCACAACGATGCAAATTTCTACCCTAACGTTGAGTAAATAAGGTTGGTTTTCGCTTGAGTTGCCGAATGCGAAAGAGCTTTCGCTTCGGGAAGCCGAGCGCGTACCGATCGGGTCCGAGCGAGACGCAGCGACGTTTTAAGGAGTAAACTCCAGTCGTGCGTCGGAGCTGACACACACACTTTTTTTTATTTTTTAGCTAAAAAAAGGAAGAAATGGGCGGCCGTCAAAGTTGTCGGTTTTAGACCAATTTTGTTAGGGGGTCTATCTCGAATACTAAACTAGTTAGGAATTTGAAATGTTGGTATATTATGTACTATATAGTGTATTTTAACAAAAAATACTGAAAAAACCGATTTATAATGCGGTTTGTATGTTGTGACCAAAACAAGCAAGTATTTTTTCCCCATATGCTAATTTAGTACTTTCTAAGAACGAATATATTTAAATATGTTCTCGTATTTAGTTTTAAAAAATGATTTGTTCATATGTACGGAACCCTAAAAGAGCGAGGCCCGACTCGCACTTGGCCGATTTTTTTACAATATTATGATGCCCGCGACTTCATCCGCGTGGATTAAGGTTATATGATGCCCACGGGAACTCTTTAATTTTCCTGCCTATTTGTGTTTATTCAGAGTATAAGCTATATATATCTATCCCAAATTTTTGCCAAATGATGATGATGATGAACATTTTCTGCCAAACTGGGTTTGTGTGGTATTCCATGGCAATGATTTGCAATTATATGTATGTATCATGCAAATATCATTATAATGCATGTTGTTCCGTACAATTATTTATGGTGTTAAATGCGAAAGTTTGTGAGGATGGATGGATGCTTGTTGCTCCTTCACGCCACAACGAATGAAGCGATTTGACTGAAATTTGGAATGGAGATCGCTCATACCCAGGATTAACATAATATAGACTACATTTCCCGCTGGAATTGAAAAACCTTAATTCACGCGAATGAAGTTGCGGGCATCATATAGAGTAAAATAAGTTTACTATTCCTAGGCCCGCTTGCAGAGACGCCAGGTTAGGTTTAACCAAGGAATAAATTTATAGTTTTGACAGAAGCTTTATACGAAATCTGTCAAAGCAGCAGCTAACTCTGGGATAAAAGGATAACTCAGCGTCTCTGCAAGCATGCCCTACTAGCATCATGAACTTCTGCTGCAAATATATGTTAAATATATAATATATATGTTAAAATGTATTTGTTACAGAGCTTGATCAATAAAAAAAAATAAAAAATAATAAAAAAAATAAAAAAAAAAAAAAATACGCCTGCTTCTGTTAAATATGATGTAATTTCCTTTTGTTTAATGACTTTCAGGTGATTTAAACTTATTGTTGGCAGGTGTCTGGTGTCGAAGCTGTTCGACGTGTGCTCGAAGTCGACTCCTGAGCAGATGGAGCAGCTGGAGGAGATCAGGATACCCTGGGGCAGCGGCATCGTCGGCTACGTGGCCGAGAGCGGCGAGCCCGTCAACATACCTGACGCCTATAAGGTAAGACTGGAGTGGCGACCCCGCTCCGGGGAGCGCAGTGTTGGCAGGCCACCACTATGTGGACCGGCGACATCAAACGAGTTGCCCGCTGGATTCAGGCGGCGCAACACCGAGGCCTCTGGAAGTCCATGTAAGATATCCAAGAAGTCCATGTATCACGTCTATTCGTTGATAAAGAAGAAGGAGATAAGGTTAGAAGCCCTAGCTTACTGCGTCATTGGTTGTTTGGCCAACAAAAGTCATTGGGATTTTCTGAAAAGAAATTGGGATGCTTGATCCTGTACCTCGGCGAGCACGCAATGCCTCCTTCGCGTGAGCTCTCTAAGGTTGTGATGGAGAACCATTCCGTCGGACTATCAGAGAGAACGTTACAAACACGGGCGCTTATTTACTGTGATTTCGAGTCAGTGGCTATGGTCACATGGTGTTATCGTGAGCATTTTTTAATAAGATTTTGAATAGTTTATAATATGATGGTAAAATGAAATGCCAAATCATCAATTTTACAAAATTCGGACTATTTTGTGAAAACTCAGATGACTGTTGGTTTGTCCTTCAATCACGCCGCAACAGAGCGGATTGGCGTGATTTTTTGCTTGGGTATAGTTGAGGACCTGGAGAGTGACATATTTCCCGAAGGATTTTAAAAACTAAATTCTGTAAATAATAATTATGCTTAAAAGTAAAAGTTGGTAGTGGTGGTTGTTTCAACAAAGGATTTACTTCAATTTGCTATCAATATTTTGTTTTCATTTGATGTACTGTTTAAATGTTTCAAACTCGTTACAAAGGTTCGAGATTTTTTTTCATTTTAGTCCTGGAATTAAACGAACTAAACACATAAAGCTCTCAACTTTGAAAAATTCTCGGAATGCTGGATTGTGGTTTGAACCTTGATATTATTGTTTTTAACAAAGTCTGAAAAGTCTATCTAAAAAAAAAATTTTTAAGCTCAAATCAGTATATATATAGTATCAGTTCTACGGAAAAAAATATGTAGAAATTAGTGCTCATTCATGTAGATACTTTCTCAGTTTTGTGTACAATGTGCAAGTGTGTAAAGTAATTGACAGATTTTAGTGTTGCGGCTATCCAAGCTTGCGTAGGTACGCCTTAAAACATGAAAACTTAACTTTTAACTGAACTCAAAACATTAGTATATACCTAATGTTTTTAGGAATGAAGAACAAAAAGCATAGTAAATTCTAACTGGCTCGCAAGTCAACCGTAATGAATGGCTCAGTGCTAAAATCGTTCGGCTTTAGACCGCGTAGAAATTGTCTTTCACATTTCGAAAGGCATTCACTAAAGTGAAAATGATGGACGTCGCTATTCAAACAGCGATATCGAATAGACATTGGATTTATTATTTGTATTTCCTAACGGAGAATTCATTTGGCTTCTCTTTTTACGTAAAGTGACGACAAAATATCTTTGTTTATTCCATGTACATAAAGCTCAATTCTGATTGATGCAGTTTCACAATGAGATATATCATTTTAAAAAAGTACCTAAGAAAGAAAGTACCTAAAAAAAATTCAAAGTTGGCTTGTATAGAAGCGAAAAGCTACCAACTCAGTATTATTATTGCACTGGAAAAGTTTTTTGGAACGTGCCTTTAGGTAAGGCGCATACAACTTTTACATCGACTAAACTGTTTAGTCGAGTTGTGTACTTTTCGTGAATTCCACACAATTAAACTATAATTAAAAGCAAATCGATACGGATTTTTGATTTTATTGTCGAGCAACTATCGTGTTGATAGTTTGCGCACATTCTATGATCGCAGTACATTCCTATAAACTTATGAAACACAACTAAAGGACACCCTTAAAAATTAAGATTAAAAAAAAAAACTAAATGTTCAACTAAAAGTTGTATGTTTGCGCTAGGCCTTACTATGCGCAATAAAAGTACAAGCTACATTAATATCATTAGAAGAAAATTACAGAGTTTAATATTTTCCAGAAAATTGATATAAAGTTTCATCATTTATGAAGTTTCCCAGCAGAATAAAACTACTTCCCCAAGCTACATTTACTTCCTCTTATATAATTGCTTACGTCCTTAATTAGTTGGGTAGTCGTTAAAAGTTAACGTCTTTTGGCAGAATGTGACAAAACTTCATAGCGACGTGTGTCTGTTTAATTTTAAACGAAATAAATTAACGGGTATGAGGACGACAATATTATTCGTTAACAACCAGCAAATAGTACTATCAGGAAGCAAGTGCGAGTGCGACAACTAATTCTGTGCGTTCTTTTATGCTTCTTATATTATACTAGCTTTTGCCGGCGGCTTCGCTCACGTTAAGTTCGATTTTTCAAACCCCTATTTTACCCCATAAGGGGTGAATTTTCAAAAATCATTTCTTAGCGGATGTCTACGTCATACTATCTGTAAGCCAAACACCCCGAACCGTCCAGTGCTTTAAGCTGTGCGTTGGTAGATCAGTCAGTCACCTTTTCCTTTATATATTAAGAAGATTGTATAGTAATTATGCTTCTCTAGAAGTAAGCTCATGTCTGAAGTTGACCCTCTCAGATGTTAAGTTAGTAAATCGTTCTCCTGGACGGTGGTACATTGCAAACGTTTACATTACCAAAGTGTTTACTTTAAAAGCGTAAAAGTTTTACAATAATGATTTTTCAATTATTAACAAAAAAAATTACCCACCTCATTTTTTTCATTTTCATCTAGTAAGCTTGATAACCTAGTGGTACTTTGGCTTCCTTTTGAGGGTGTCCACTGTGGGTGGCTTAGATCACAACATCGCTGACCTCTTGAACTATATCTTCTAGATTAAGCACTTAAATACCACTTGTTTTGACAGTGAAAATAAAAACATCTGAGAAAATCTACATGTCTGGCATTAGTCCTCAAAGTCCTCAAAGGTATGTGAAGTCTGCAAGTCCACACTTAGTCATTATTTACACTATGGCCTAAACCCTTCTCATTAAAGTGGAAACCTGTGCCCAGAAGTAATGAAAGAATAAGTTGAGATGGATGAATCTCATTTTCAGGATAAGCTTAAGTTTATGGTGTTCATAATATTAACCCTCAATTACATATCTTTTTGACGTGATAACGTCTTATAAATCGATGAACACCGGCTGCACGCACGAAAAAGTGTAAGGCCTCGTTTTCGCATAGGCGTGGCGTTGCGCTTCTCGCGGCGCGTCCAGTCGCGTGAGCGGTCGCGCGATATGGCCAAGGTATGAGGGCGAGCGAGAGCGAGCGAGCGACGCGCCGCGCGACGCGCAACGCCACGCCTATGCGAAAACGTGGCCTTAAGTTCCGCCTGAGCCTGAGCGCCCAAGCGAGAGCGCGGAAATAGCGATAGAGACGCACGATCGGCCCAAGCGCCCGCTGCCGCCCGCCAGTCATCGCGTGCGCGCTTTGGCATTTATTATGGATTATTATATCTATGCGCTGTGGTTAGCGGATGTGTCGCGAGCTAGTTCTGTTTCTTTATGACGTTATCACGTAAAACTATCGTCCGTAAACCGACTTTACAGGCAACCAATTTTTTCAAACAATTTTTTACTTTGCAAAACTACAAAATCATAACACTATAATAAAGTTGCTTGGGCTAGCGTAGTGGACTATGGTCTATTACCCTTCTCTGAGAGGAGACCTGCGCTCAGTAGTGAGCCGTTGATGGTTGCTAATGAAAGTTGCTTGATATTTTGTAGCTTAAACGGCGTTAGCTTTGAAGGAAGCTAATTCCAGCAACCCAACCGAGCATATTCAAATGAAATGCTATTCAATTTACCTTCAAACAAAACATGCTCTCTTTCAATCTACATCTTGTTCACTTGCCAGAGTTCACTAATTGAAGCTTTTCAAATGAGATTCTTGAATAACTCAGATTTGCTATTCGTTTAGAAAGGTATTTTCAAATAAGAATTACAAAAAAAAGTTTGATAGTTTTTAATCACTAATAAATGAATTTAATCACTAATAATTCACCAATGAATAAGTAGTTTGATTCTGCGAGAAATTTAAGGTACGTGATTTATAAACCTTTAGTGTACAATGTTTAAGAATCATCATCATCATCATCATCATCAACCCAACAACGGCTCACTACTGAGCGCTGGTCTCCTCTAAGAGAAGGGTTAAAGGCCATAGTCCACCACTCTGGCCCAATGCGGATTGGCGGACTTCACATATATTTGAGAACATTATGGAGAACTCTCAGGTGTGCAGGTTTCCTCACGATGTTTTCCTTCACCGTTAAGGCATGTGATATTTAACTTCTTAAACGCCTGGGATCGAACCTGCAATCCCCCCGAATAGGAGACCACCGTCCTAACCACTAGACTATCACGGTTTGTTTAAGAAGATAAGTTGGTGAAAAAACGCTTCTTGACAGATTTCCTGGCGTATTATTTTTAAACTTTTCAAGCGTTCTCGTCCAAAACAACTTTCCACTGGCGGAAATTGTATGAAATTCTTTGCAGTACCTAGTTTCCAAGCTTAGATTGCGGATAAGAGAAAATCACTCGAGGTCAGTGTAATAAGTAGTATCGCAAATTGTAGACATTTTCCGAAGAAGGTTTTAGCATCTATAATACACGCGAATTTAGTCTATATAGCCCACCAGAACGAAGCCACCCGGGTCAGCTACTAGGAGTAATTAAAATTTTCTCATCTAAATAATTAATTAGATTGTACGGTAAACACTCAATTTGCATTTATAAGCCCGGCGGGACTGAAATAACAGTGAAACATGGTCTTTTGAAAACCCCCATCGTTTTAACGTCTCTCGTAATTCCTAAAATACCTTCCGTAATGAAACTTCGCATTTGAGAGCGTTAAAACCCTGTCGAGCGTTTGAAACGGGCGGCGACGCTAACGCAATGCGCCTGTAAAAAATTATGGTCGCACCCTTTTCTGTAGCTTTTCGGAAAACATTTTTGGGTCTTTGCAAACAAAATAATAATCGTGGTTCTTTAAACAACGTCATGGCGCGATGGCGTTTTATTCGGAGCACGCTTGTACCGTTTTATTACTATCGTGTTTACTTTTAGAAATAATATGGTTTTATGCGAAAATATTTACACTAAAACAGCTGTGTTTTACGGTTTTACACGTTTTTACAGTATCTATGACGTTATAAGTTTTAAAGCTTTGATAAACCTTTAGATTTAGAATTTAGATCGTTAGCGTTAAATTATTTTGGTGGGCCCTGTCTTCATCATCGACATCATCAGCTAATTTGTATCCACTATTGGATGTAGACCTCTTTTAATTACCGCCAACGTTACCTCGGCATTTCGCTTCTAATCGATGCCTGTCTGTCGAAGTCATCGCCTCATCTGACCGGGGCCGGTCGTCCTTTGTATGTCGACACGTAATCACCAATCGAGTCACATTTCTAGAGTCCTCCGACAAATGTCTTCTCAGCAGAATCTGCATCCCGAACCGGTGGTGGAGTCTCGACGTGTCTTAAGAATCACACGTTGGTCTACATGAAATAAATGGTTTTGGATTTGAATATGGCCACTGCAACTTTAACGTGCTAGCCTTGAGAGCTACGTCGACTTTAGTCTTTTAGTCTTTTTTAGTGAATTACTTCGTTTCAGACTGTACCCCTCAAACGAGCATTGCTCTCATTAAAGCATGCAGAGTGACTTGAAACTTATGGACTAACCTCACTGTCAGGCTGAGATCTATAGATCGCACTCTGGCTCTGCTCAAGACTTAAGATAAAGTTAAAAAGAGACAAATATGTCCTGATATAAATCTGTCTCGTTTTAACTGTCTTGAGTCTGAGCTGTGTGAGAGTGTCATCTATAGAACTCACCCAGTGTTCACGTCTCAGCACTGTAATGTAAGTTATCACTGGCAAGACGTACTGATCAAAGAGCCACTGTCAGTAGGACTGGATCAAGGTTTCCTCAAGTTGATTTATAATCTATTTTTCTTAGCTGTCTAAAAAGTAATCCTAAAAGTCTAAATCTAAAAAGGTTTCTCGCAGATAGGCGTAAGCCACGCGCTAAGCACAGTACCCGTTCATACCGCACTGTCACCTAAGTAACCATGCTACAAGTGAGCAAGCACCTGGCTATGTTCGTTGGTTACGCGTTTCTCAGAAACGTTTTCTGCGATTTGTTTACCTTTTCATGCAGGTAAAGAAAAATAGATTATAGATAGTTTGAAACAATGTTTAAATAAAAATTTCATTGAAGAGTTTCATTACACAATAATCCAGAAGGGAAGCCTCGGTCTACAGTGTTCTTTATGTTCGCAAACAATAATGTGAGCATTAAAACTTCCTTTTTAGGAGAAAAGTAAGTAAAAAAATGGTACGAAAATGCCATTTTACGGCCAGCCATTAACCAATGACAGTTTCAGAGTATTATATTGGTCTCTTGAAATATTATACTCACTCGTATGATGGACGAAAACATTTTAAGCAATGATGGGGTTTCAGAAAGGTTTCAGAGTATACATTGACCCCTTTGAAAACTTTGGCCCTTTCTTCTCTTATGATGAACGAATGTATTTTAGTTACGGATTATTTTATAAAAAGCATCATATTTTATGACCTTTACTACACACGTGACGTTTTTTGATGTAGTATCAGTAAAATCTTTATTTTGTCTGCAGCGCAGCAATTCAAATTATTGTAAAAACTAATATTTTTTGATGTTTTTCAATAGTTTATTATCCGGACATACCTTGTGTGGACACTGCTCGGACACTGAATAATCGTGAAATCTTGCATCTCATTAAAAAGGTTGTACAATTAAAAAAATCTTATCTATATGTGGTTCTTTGAGTATTAAGTGTTGGTTTAATACTCAAAGCTTGTGTTTATATAATATTATATTTATAACTTTAAAACTTAGCTTTAAAAAAATTCTCCACATTTTTCATAAAAAACCTTTCGATAATTCTTTTATAAATTAATAATTGTTTTTTAGGGCTCACATTACGAATGTATGCAATTTTTGTTTAAATTAATTCTTCTTTTGATTGCAAATATCTAATTGCTTTTTGCTCGTTTCGCGACCAACTTGAATTAGCGCCATTTGTGTCTCGGTACACGATAGTAGATAAATTAAATCTCACATTTTTGCTAAAAATCAGGATCTTTGTAGCCCTATCATAAATATAATAAAAAAGATTATTCAGTCCGCGTTTGTTGGCTATGATCAGTGTTCTCCAATCCAGTTTTCATCATCATCATCATCATCTCAGCCTGCGGACGTCCACTGCTGAACATAGGCCTTTCCCAGAGAACGCCACCACACCCGGTCCTCAGCCTTCCTCATCCAGCCACTTCCCGCCACCCGCTTTATATCGTCGGTCCAACGTGCTGGAGGGCGCCCCACACTACGCTTACTAGTTCGCGGTCTCCACTCTAGAACTTTTCGGCCCCATCGGCCATCGCTTCTACGACAAGCATGGCCTGCCCACTGCCATTTCAGCTTGCTAATGGTTTGGGCTATGTCGGCGACCTTGGTTCTCTTGCGGATCTCTTCATTCCGAATCCTGTCCTTAAGAGAAACTCCTAACATAGCCCTCTCCATAGCTCTCTGAGTGACTTTAAATTTGTGGATCAAGCCTTTTGTTAGTGTCCACGTTTCAGCGCCATAAGTGAGGACGGGAAGGACACATTGATTGAAGACTTTCGTCTTCAGGCATTGAGGTATTGACGATGAGAAGACCCGACTTAATTTTCCAAATGCCGCCCAGCTTTAAATCCAGTTTTATGTTTATTATATCGTAAAAAATCTGGGTATACACTTCTCATGATGATATTTTGCATATTATGGACCTTATGTTTTATTAGAGGTTTTATGTACACTGTACAAGACTTTGTATTTTATGCAACAAGCTCCTATTTTAGCCTCCTATTTTAGGGGGTTAGCCTTGGGGGAAGAATTTCAAAAACACCCTTTCTAAGTGGGTTCGTACGTGATAAAACGAACGTACTGTCAAAACAAGTTTCTGACTTCAGTGCTGGTTTAGGCTGTGTTATAAATAAGTAAATAATGACAAATGACCACGCAAAAATCGTCCCCACCCTCCAACAGATTTCAAACGCAATCAGTAAATACATCATGGCAGCCTGATGATTTTATACTATGACGACATCAGCCGTAGGATTGGGGTTTTCATGCAAATCGAGTTAGAATTATTTACTTATTTATTTATTTTTCAGCGAGTTGTTTTGGATACCAGTTTAGTAGTTTACAATTATAAAATGAACATGCATGAGCATTAACCAACTAAACTATTGTAAGACGCAGATGCGTTTCTGAGACGCAGAGGAAAAAGCGCGCCGCGCGCTGCCCGCGATCTCTGTGACCGCCTTTGCGTCGCCTGTGCATGCGCGCGCGTACTTCAGCGTGCTAACATTCTTTTGTATTTAAAAAAAATTGGCAGTCACTATGACTGCCAATAGAAGTGAAAACTAGATTTGCTAATAATTAAAAACAAATAAGAAAAGCGCACTGTCACGATTTCGTGAGTGAGATTAGAACCTGCGACATCATATATTAAACGGTAAGGAAGGCGGCTGCTTGCCCGCTGCGCTGACAAGGTTGCTCGGGATCTTCTTAAATGTTGAACGCTTACTGAAATCTCCAGGTGACGATTGTGAAGGTGGTGATGACGCGAAATCCATGTTTTTTGCTCACCCAAAAAAGTGCTCAACGCGACTAAAAAAGTTTTCACTTCAGAAAAACCCCAATCATTTTTGAATTGAAAATGGCTATTGGTCTTTTTATGGGACGTCACAATTATAAAAATAGTGCCAGGTTGGGGGATGGGGACAGCGCCCATACAATTTTTTGCATAGTCCTTTGTCTACATTCATCATAAAAAAAACCGGCACCGAAATGAGAACTTCTTGCGACTTATGATATCGGTTACCTATGTACTATTATATATTCTGTGCCTATACATAGTTCCAAATACAAAATGGCTAATGAAAAGACTGGTCCTTGGCCGTTATCTGATTATTACTACATATATTATACCCAAAATATTTTAATTTTTTAAATATTGCCTAGTTTTGAATATGTAAATATGGTAGTAAAACAGTTTATATAAATTTTTAATTTTGTAAATGTATCAGATAAGACGTCTACTATCAAAAGTCCAATTCCTTAAAAACAACTTCAGGAAGTATAATTAGTAGATACCTACTTAATATAATTATTATGTATTAATATTATTATTTAGTAGGCACACGTGTCTACCTAAGAACTTACCATAAACATATTATTATGTAGTATTGTTCGATACTAGAACTTACTCTAAAGATTAGAGTATAAAAAAACATTCCAAAATAGTCGGTATTTTGGTTTTGTAGAATGAGGGCCATAAAAATATACCTATAGATTGATCTGATATATTTTTACGGCGTAACGAGACACTGAAATTGAATGAAAGACAATGTTTACCTGCTCATATAACCGCTAAAGCGATCTTAATCTTAAATGTCAATAACCACAAATTGTAAAATCATCGTAACCTTTTTTAAATTGGTACCTTGAATGTAAATTCATTTTCTGTCTTATTTCTATTCAAGTAATGGGAATAGATTATGTAAAACTAATTGATAAATTATTTCAACCGTAGAAAAACCTTTTCGTATAATCAAGCTAGTAGTTATGAGTTTCTTTTTACTTCGCATCGAAATGGCACGCGACTATTGCAAAGAATCTCATATGTGAACTCAGCTTTTTTTTTTAAATATTATAATATGTTCTGTCTCAAGATAACAATCACGGGTGCAGGTGTGAAGTGATTATGTTGGAGAAGCGCTGCCTTTAGGAAATAAATTTAAGTTTCAAGGAAGATGTATACCTAAATTTTTATTAAAATATTAGAAAGTTATATGTAGCGCGACTTCGTTCACGTGGAATTAATGTCGTAAAAAGCCCGCACGAACCCTTTGTCTTCCGGGATAATAAGTAGCCTAAATATTTCAATCTCCGTTGCTGCGTGATAGAAGGAAAAACCAACACATTTGAGCATCTCTAGCTGACAATGTCTAGTCTCCTAGAATGTCTAGTTTGCTAAAGTGTTGTAGTTGGCGGGAAAAACGTTAGCTCATGGAGCACCTAAGGACTTATATTTCACATCCTAGCGGTACATTATTAGAGACGTGAGAGACCAGCGGCTCTTTCATGCCGGAAGAACACCAACTGAATCTCAAAGGCAGAACCTTTCGATCCCTGGTTCTGCGGGTTAGAGAAACTCATTGAGTATTTTGGCACAATTTTGGGAATGAATGTCCTATCTGTTTGAGAATGGACACAGAGAGGGATATTACGAACTAGTAAAACATGTCCCCTCCAAAAAGTGGCATACGTAGAGATTTCCCCCAAGCAAAAGAAAGATATTTCCGTGCAAAAGTGCCAGCTGTCGGTTCCCCATAAAACGCACGTCCATTTGGTTTTTCAAAGCGCATAAAGTGAGAGGAGGCCATCAATTTAAAAAGTTTAAAATTAAGAGGGCGTGAACAGAGCTGCAAAAAATCTGACGCGGGTATTTTATCATCGTCTAGCGAGTTACGCTTTTGTTTGGCCTCGCTCGTTTTATTTACCGGGCGTTTTGTTACGTCGAGTGTGCTTTATACTTTGAATGAATGAAATCCGCTTTTTTCCTCCAATGAGTGAAATTTTCTAATATCATCATCATCATTTATTTATTGCTTTCCAAATCACTCATTAACATTCACATTATGAATGCGAATTATTATGAATGCGCAATGTGTATTTGTTTGTTGGTTTGTCCTTCAATAGCTACATAATAATATTGTAAAGTTATATTTTGAAAAGAGCAACTGCCGAGTTTCTTGCTCGCTCTTCTCAGCAGAATCTGCTTTCCGAACCGTTGGTAGAGTCCTGACATGTCATAAGATCCACACGAGTGAAATAAATAATTTTGAATTTAGAATTACACTGCAAAAGACATAAAAGACATAGGTTTGACATAATTTTTTGCATGGGTATAGTTGATGACTAGAGTTAACGATACTTCCTGAATTAAACAATAAAGTTTTGTTACTACAACATTTATTTATATTAATTTTTCTTATACTTATAGTTATAATATTATATAACTTTTTATCAAAAATAAATAGGTAATTGATTTATAAAATAAAAGTTACGTAATGATTATTATTTATAATGTAAGAATGTAACTGTATACTACAGATAAAATGTTAGGACAAGAACGGTAAAGGCATGTCCTTATGAATACTAAATAACTCTAGCCGAATGCCGATCCCTCTGTATAAATGCTAGGCTATCCATCTTCCGACACTTCATGAATTCTGTGATGGAGGTAGTCTTTTGTTGCGAAATTACGAGGATATAAGTATGTGAGTGAGCAGCAGGCCTAATGATTTATTAATTAATCTTCTTTAATATTATTAAGAGAGTATGAGGATTATAGTACTCCTCTCCCAACTAAAAAACTAAACTAAAATTAAACTTTTAATTTTCATCAATAAAAGTGCAATAGGTCATGAAATATAAAATATAAACTTCAATCAGCTCCCTTGAAAACAAATTGCATTTTGAGTTGCGATAGTATTCTTCCAAGGCAGTGATATACTAGTGCAGCGGCGAAGGAAAATATTGTCAGTCTGTTTTTACCCGACTACGGCAAACCAAAAGGAAGAATAATGATTTTAGCACTCTATGTATGTATGTATGTATGTATTTATGTATGTATAGAACTAAAATACGAATGAAGGTCATGAAATATAAAATATAAACTTCAATCAGCTCCCTTGAAAACAAATTGCATTTTGAGTTGCGATAGTATTCTTCCAAGGCTGTGATATACTAGTGCAGCGGTGAAGGAAAATATTGTCAGTCTGTTTTTACCCGACCACGGCAAACCAAAAGGAAGGATAATGATTTTAGCACTCTATGTATGTATGTATGTATGTATTTATGTATGTATAGAACTAAAATACGAATGAAGGTCATGAAATATAAAATATAAACTTCAATCAGCTCCCTTGAAAACAAATTGCATTTTGAGTTGCGATAGTATTCTTCCAAGGCAGTGATATACTAGTGCAGCGGCGAAGGAAAATATTGTCAGTCTGTTTTTACCCGACTACGGCAAACCAAAAGGAAGAATAATGATTTTAGCACTCTATGTATGTATGTATGTATGTATGTATTTATGTATGTATAGAACTAAAATACGAATGAAGGTCATGAAATATAAAATATAAACTTCAATCAGCTCCCTTGAAAACAAATTGCATTTTGAGTTGCGATAGTATTCTTCCAAGGCTGTGATATACTAGTGCAGCGGTGAAGGAAAATATTGTCAGTCTGTTTTTACCCGACCACGGCAAACCAAAAGGAAGGATAATGATTTTAGCACTCTATGTATGTATGTATGTATTTATGTATGTATAGAACTAAAATACGAATGCGGTGTCAATCGATTTGTTATTATGGTCCGGGTGACATAGGCAACATTTTATATGAACAAATAATATGACGGATGTTCTATATCCGATTGTCCATAGTGTTACAGCTTTAAACTTTATCGATATAATGTCTAGGTCATGTAATTATTATTTTTCTGTAGCTGTTTTGTTGTAAAGTAAACAAATCGCAGTAAACGTTTGGGAGAAACGATAGGTACTCCTTCCAAGTTAACCCACTACCATCTCCGACTGCATCATCACTTACTATATGGTGAGATCGCAGTAATGGGCTAACTTGTGTCATCGAAAGAAACTTATTGGTGATGCTTAACTGCTAACGGATTCAGAATCTTATATATAAAATTTTTGTGTCACAATGTTAGTTACCTTACTCCTCCGAAACGACTGGACCGATTTTTATGAAATTTTGTGTGCATATCGGGTAGGTCTGAGAATCGGCCAACATCTATTTTTCATAGCCCTAAATGATAAGGGTCACCAACCACTAAATATTTTTGCTGGCGGTACGAAGTTCGCTGGGTCAGCTAGTTTTGTATATTCAAAACATTATGGCACCTGTTGTAATGTATGTATGTAAAAACGCTCTAATTTATGTATCAATATAGTATTATTTAAGCGTGCCATACATTTATATCAACTAATTTCAATATTAAACAAATGATTATTATGCCTATCACGTGTAAAATTACTTCATTACTATTATTATTATAACGCTGAACCAGGTTCCTGTTCAAGTTAATTAATAATTTATTTTATTTAATCTATCCATTAATATTAATGAATCATGCATACGACACCGTAACTCGTGAACAACACGTACAAGTTTTGGCTGAATTCCAAAACTTGGCTTTGTACATAATATTATGTACTTGTACTACCAATTTATGTAGGTATGCCGGATATAAATAATAATTAATATACAAGCATAAATTCCTTATTAAAAAAGTATGCACTAACTTTTAAAATTGTAATTAGGGAAGCGTCGACATAATATTTATTACATGCTTTCGCCGATGCTATACCTATACTGATATTTATAAAAAAGTTATACGCTGTTATTGAATTTGTTCAACTTCATTTTTTTTTTTAAACAGTATAGCATGGCTGCCAATTCTCACTTGGCCGGCATGGTGGACTACGACCATAACCCTTCTCATTTCACAAAAGACCTCGGCCCAGTAGTGGGTCAGTATTCATCATCATCATCATCATCAACCCATTGCTGGCTCACTTGTGGGTACCTCCTCTCTAGTACTAGTAGTCTCCTTTCAGAATGATAATAATGTAAAGCACATTCATATGTATATTTATATTTTTTCGTAAATATTTGATTTTTACATCAGAGAGATTTTTATTTAACAAACATTAATATTCTTTAAATCAAATTGGGAAACGCCATTTCTTATAGCTATTTAAAATAAGCTCACATACGAAATTTTAAATATATCGTCGTCTCATCAAAATACCATCAGTTCCGTTATATATATCGGTATCTAACACATCCCTAACTATAATTATATTTATTGGGAGAAGCGGCGACTGTACGAGGCTCCTCTAAAGGAGGATAATTAACCGCAGCCGAAACTTCGCATCCCAAATATTCAAACTTAAACATAATTCTGCGAACAGTGGTATTAACTGTTCCTCCTGCGGCCTCCCTAAGGCTATTTCATGTTCACTACCTGATCTTCCATAATTCCAGGAGTTACTGTACACAAATTTTGGAATAAAATGCCTCCCTGCTAATTTGCCTCTAAAGACGATATGAACCCCATATGGTCTTATTGAAGGTGATGGTAAAAACATATTTAGGAGCTAGCGATGGATTTAGGTGACTGCATGGTGCTGCTTCTTTCTTGTTTGCTATTTCCTTGTCGATATTATATATGCGAAATGGGTTTGCCCTTCAGTCACACCGCAATATAGCAACCGACTAACGTGACTTTTTCTCTTTTAGGAGTTATGTGCGTGAAACCTGCATGCCTGAGAATTCTCCATAAAATTCTCAAAGGTGTATTAAGTCTGCCGATCTGCACTTGATAATCTTTCTAAACTATAACTAATAAAGTAATAAGTATAGCCTCCTCTTTCCCAGATGAGACCTGTGCCCAGTAGTATGCCGGCGGTGGATTCAGATTAGTTAATGGATGAAGGCTTACATAGTAGGTAAAGTTATAGGCTTATTTAGGCACTTAATTTAACGAAATGAATAAGTAAGTGTTTAAATATTACCGCCATTGATAGCAATCATGCGTGCCCCTTCATATGATTTTCACATTGAATAGAAACACATAACAAAGGATGTTTCTAGTATTATCATAACAATATCCACGGTTAAAGGCTGCCGGAAGCGTTTTCTAAGAGACTATATTTTTTTTGTATTTTCAACCAATTATAGGTTTCACGTCAAGAATAACATATTTTTTATTAGAAACTAACTATCAAGGAAAACCACTTAGAACTTAGAACATCTTTACCTATCTTCTATTTTACCTTAGGCTACCAGTTCATTGGAGCAAAGAGATGGGCGCTTCTACCAATCCGATTTTTGATTGATCTTTGATATCGATATTGATTTTTGATATCGCGTTATCTATCAATAATCTGATTGGTTGGCTAATCACCTCTCCACTTCCTTCCACTTCAATCGACAATCCTTAGGATGCCTATCCACTGAAGCCGAATGGTGCAAAAATGTGTCCAGTATGCCATACGGATTATTCAGAGAAGTATATGACGTTTGAAAATTATCATGTCATCTATCTATCAATAATCTGATTGGTCTGCTGAACGCATCTATGCTCTGCTCCGGCTCGGTGAACAGGCACCCTTACAGAGAGATATATTGCTATTCGCTACAAAAATTCCGGTACCTACATTTTACTACGGGAAACAACCGAACCGTCTTCTTAGATTCTCTATTGCAGTACAAAATCAATAGAACTAGAGTCTTCGTTAAATATTTAAATCCTCTCAAAATCTAACAATTCCTCATTAGCGAGCAGCGAGTGGGAGGAATAGTTTAGTTAGTTAGTTTGTCCAGTTGTCACTAGTTGTCTGGCACACCCCACCACCAGCTGAAACTTTGTTACAAATTCCATATGTATCTGAACAGATATCCACCATTACCTCGTTAACAACTTTCCGTTCGTTCTGTTCCGTCTGCAAATTAGTTTTTTTCCGATTGCGAGAGGGAAATGTTTAGCCGTCTATGTAGGTATTATGTACTGCCTCATTGGTCTAGTGGTAAGCATGTTCGAATGCGGATGACGAGGTCGATACCTGGGTTGGGTCAAAAATGTATTGGGTTTTTCTAGAAATTCTCAGTATTATCCCGGAGTTAGGAAGTTGGCGGTATCACCCTCGGGCATCGGAGAGCATGTAAAGCTGTCGGTCTTGCACGAGATCTCTCCGGTTGGGTCGGATTTCTATCCTATCGGACTATGCGAGCTAGGGATTAGAGATTGCACCTGTGTTTGCGCACACACTTATGCACTATAATATCTCGTAGATATGGCTAAATTCTGTGAAGATCCAGAATCTGTCTGGAGCTGAGACCATTTTGGTTGAACGGTCTAAGTTCAGGAGGATATTATAGGTATTATGACTGCCAGTTCGTCAAGTGGTTAGCTTATTCGAATCTGAGTCCGTATCAACTAAAGTCTTCTTAATTTTATCCCGTCACGACCACCGATATAAATGCAGTGCCTACTAGATACGCGGTTATGAACACTCACCATGTTCAACTGAGTTGCACTGTTGATGTTGAGTTGATATTTTCAAGGATACAATATGCCTCCTGCATCCCGCACACAACGGTGTGAGGAGTGCGGGGTGGAGCACGCCACTGCGACCGCGGCCGTATACGATTTGCAACCTTATTCACCATGCCGGCTCCCCTTTCTACCTCAG
The DNA here is from genome assembly GCA_029955525.1 of Oeneis ivallda. NCBI lineage: Eukaryota > Metazoa > Arthropoda > Insecta > Lepidoptera > Nymphalidae > Oeneis > Oeneis ivallda. The sequence goes on along the minus strand of JARPMR010000019.1, from coordinate 14,452,841 downwards.
CCCGCCCAATTCAAAATTGTAACACAGTTCTCATTCCAAATTTCTTGTCTATATTTTTATCCGTCTACGGTCACGACATTCTAAGCAGATCGGAGTTTGGAATTTGATGGTGATTTGCCGTTTAGCGTCCTCGCTATGGTTCGGGTGCTAACTAATGTAAAATTAATGGTCTACTGAAGTACACGTATCGTAATGTTATTATTACATGGTTGGTTCTAGTTACCAATATCAAGAGCAGCTAGTTTGTGTTTCGGCACTTGAGTGTTTGCCAAAAAGTTATACAGTACAGCAAATAAAACATGATAAAGTTAAGCTGTATATTGATACACTGCTTTTGAGGAAGTTAAAATTTTATATTGCTGTGTAAAAATGAACATCGAAATACGAGAGTATTTCGGAAAAATATCGCAAATACTAAAATCCGCTTTCTGTATTCATTCTTCGTTTTCTATGCCAGTTTCATGGTTTTAGGAGGTTTTATGAGGAAATTTTTAGAGAGGTGAAAAGGGTGGTAGAGTTTACAGGCGGTACAGATCTTGGAAGAACGTTCTTAACCCTGGCCGTGCGAATCAGAAATGAAGATATGAACCGCTTCGTGCGCGTGGATGGTATATCAACGATGTAGGGATGGAAGCCCTCCTGATGTCTTGCAGTGCGGTGGTGAAGGGAGGACAAGGTCGAAGAGGAGCTTTTGCACACACAAGAGCACACTCACCGAAATATATTATCCTATAAAACACTGATAAGCTGGCAACTTAAACATTGCAAATAGCTAATAGCTAGTACACACTTTGCGTTTGATGCGCGTTGACAGCGTACGCGCAGCACGCTTAGCGCGAAGAGGTTATTAAGCTCATTCAGCGGCATCAAGAAAGTCTAGATTTCAATAACTAACCGCTTTTAGACGGTTTGAATCTCAAATCAAACATTTCTTTATTAATCAATGTTAACTACCCTCAATATGATTTTGTAAACATACTTTGGACGGTAGCAAACAATTTACAAAAGATGATTGTACAAGCATGCTTTCATTTAAATACGGGCGGCCGATCCCTCGCAGATCATTATCGCTCGAGGCGTCGGACCGTACGGACATCTGAGAGTTGTCGTAATAAAAGTAAAGTTTTATTTTGAAAAGAGCAACTGCTGAGTTTCTTACCGGCTCTTCTCAGCAGAATCCGCTTTCCGAACCGGTGGTAGAATCTTGACGTGTCATAAGAGCCACAGTTTGGCCTACATGAAATAAATAATTTTGAGTTTGAGTTTGAGTTTAAAGTCCGACCACGTTGTGTTTTGATTCCTTTGAGTGAAAGTATTGAAGATTGTGACGTCAGCAATGCTGACGTCACTGTTATTAAAAATGACTGACGGCTCTTGAGCCGTCATACCGTCTGACAAGCTTTTAAAAGAAGAGTGCACTTGGCTTGGGAAGTGGACGATTCAATTTTATTTAGTCAACCGCACCAGAAGGGTATATTTTTCTTCTTCTTCGTTTGTTTAGTGGCTCCGCGCGTCGAGCGTTTGAGCCATAGTCAAGTTTTTCTGATCCTTTCCAAAATTCCGTTTCTTCAAATCCCGTTTCCACCATTACAAAATAAGTTTCTCCGTTTTAAATAAAAATCTATTTTATTACTTTTATAGTTTCTACAAAATGTGGTTTATTTTATCCATTTTAGGCATTTCGATCTTCTAAAATTATTCATATTAAAATCATGTATAAAATCCATAGCAAAAATATTTTGTTTACAAAAAATTAAGCTTCATTATCTATATATATAAAAGAAAGTCGTGTTAGTTACACTATTTATAACTCAAGAATGGCTGAACCGATTTGGTTGAAAATTGGTGGGGAGGTAGCTTAGAACCAGGAGACGGACATAGCATACTTTTTAATATTATAAATGCGAAAGTGTGTTTGTATGTTGGTTTGTTTTTCAATCAAGTAGCAAAAAAGCTACGGATCGACGTGATTTTTTGCATGGGTATAGTTGAGAACCTGGAGGGTGACAAAGGCTAAGTTTTATCCGGGAAAAATCAAAGAGTTCCGGCGGGATTTTAAAAATGAAATCCACGCGGACGAAGTCGCGGGCATCAGCTAGTATCTAATAAAACTTTTTTTTAACAACTTTCAATTTAGTACGTTTTTATGGTTTCGTACCAAAATGGTAAAAATGTTACCTACCCCTGATACTTTCTCCGTCCGTCCGTCCGTCCGTCTGTCACAGTCGATTATTTCAGTAACTATTAAATCTATCGACATGAAATTTGGCATAGTTGTGTATAATAGTGGGCAGTGGCCCAACATCATTGGAATAAAGAAAAATCGAAAATTATTTTTAGTTTTATTAAAAAAGGGGGAAAATCGGGGGTTTTTCAATTTCAAAGTAAAATAACTGTACCGAGTGGGGTCCGAAGTTTACCAATCGAAAAATCTGAAATAATTATGGTCAATAGAAGTTTATGTATATTTTACAAGAAAAATAAAATCAACGCGAAAATTATTTTAGTTTAATTAAAAAAGGGGGAAAATCAGGGGCTTGAAATTTCAAAGTAAGATAATTATACCGAGTGGGGTATCATATGAAAGGCCTTTACTTGTGCATTCTAAAACAGTTTTTTATTTATTTCTAAATATAATAGTTTTGAGTAATCGGCCAAAATGTTGAAAAAAATACCGTTCCCGGAATCCCCCTTATCTCCGAAGTTTACCAATCAAAAAATCTGAAATAATTATGGTCAATAGAGGTTTATGTATATTTTACAGGAAAAATAAAACCAACGCTCTAACTAGCATAGTTTTTTTTTTTTATATTAACAATAAACCTCTACAAACAAAGTTAACGATAAATAAGCAAATTAAAATAATATTATCGTTTTACTTTTACTTTTGGAGTACGGAACCCTCGGTGCGCGAGTCCGACTCGCACTTGGCCGGTTTTTTTTCACTCTGATTTGTAATGTTCCAAATAGTTAGTCGCTTTCAAATGTCATCGATGAATAAATCATTTTCGAAATTCTCGTTCCCCATTTTAGCAAACGCGCACTACTGATTCCACTCTATACGAAACAAGATGACAAAATGGTGGCACAAGTATCTTGAAACGCGTTAATAATGCACACCAACACGCGTTTTAACAACAACCTGATAACGTGCCTCTGACGCTCGCTTTACCTTTTCGGTAAACGCTTATCTCGATAACCTACCCTGTAACTCGAAACGCGCAAAATGTGAACTCGCGCATCCATCGCCTAATGTAAACTAGCTCTTAGAATACATGGGAGGCGATATTGTATCTAATAATTTATAGCTATACTAGCTGATGCCCGCGACTTCGTCCGAATGGATTTAGTTTTTCAAATCCCTTCCTTCGGGAACTCTTCAATTTTCCGGGATAAAACAAACTATCCTATCTTTTAAGTTGGATCAAATTACAGATAGTTACGAAGTTTGATCAAAATCGGTTAAGTAGTTTAGGAGTCCATCGCGGACAAACAACGTGACACGTAATTTATATATATTAAGATATATAAATTTATATAGATTAAGATTAAGATATACAGTAGCCACACAATAAGATGTAGTGCATGGACATGACTGTCTTGCTAAGCGGATGGCCGCAAGCCAAAGACGGGGCAATGTAGGTTCATTTAGTAACGATGTATCGACTAAGCGGGTTAAGGTCTTCAGCACGGACGCACTGTGCGTTTTTCGAGCGTGAACGTTTTCCTAACGATGACCTTACATGAGGCAATTCGCTAAGATCTTTAAATGCCCAGCAGAAAATTTAATGTGTTTCTATTAAAAACTGTTCAGTGGCTCTGATGAGTCGTAGAAAGCTGGATACAGGCGGTGCAAGAGCTAGGCCTGTGGAAGTTCATGCAAGAGGTCTTTTTCCAGCAGTGGATGTCGATCGGTTGATAAAGATAAAGAAATCCTCGGCTGGTCGTGGGTCATGTCGTAGTTCAAAGAAACTATACCCCAAAGGGTAATAGAATGGTGACCTCGTATAGGAAAGGATAGGGCTATTTTAACCCCCGACAAAAAAGAGGGGTGTTATAAGTTTGACGTGTGTATCTGTGTATGTGTCTTATCTATCTGTGTGCCTGTCTGTTCCCTCGTAGCAGTTACCCAGTGGAACGATTTTGATGCTGTTTTTTTTTCTGTTTCAATTGAAAGCTAACGTAATCGAGGTGAATCTTAGCGATAAATAATTTATGAAGATCTGCTCAGGCGTTTGAAGATCATCAGCTCATTTCCTACTTGATTAAAGGGTTTTACACGCTTTCACAGGTGCTTTTGAGTTGAATTTTTGTGTACTGTTATTTTCAAGGCATGGTAATTGGTAACCTTGAGCTGATGCTGCAGCATCAAGTAGTCTGCGGAATAACCAACTCTTCAGCGATTTACAGCATATATAGTGTGCTTGGGCTAATTAGAATGGTCTCAATGAGTAGGTGTTAGATAGATAATGATCGAAGTTCGAGGAGGAGGATCTGATGATGGAGCAGAAAACTGGTTTACAGGATGTCATGTATATCTTACACAGTCCGGCCATAGATTCCCATGTCGGGGGTGTTTAAAATTTTCAATTTACACTTGTATCTTGCAATTATATCTTGCAATTCATGAGGGCGACTGACTTATGGTTGTGTGTGTGTCGTATCTGTATAAGTGTGAGCGAGCGCAATGCTCGCGCCTGCCTGCTCCCACCTAGGCTTTGACAGGCACGCACACTTATGCAATGTGCATGTACACGAAGTAACCACAAGTAAAGCTCACTCGCCTTCGTGAATTACAAAAACTGTACCTATTTACAGGTGGTTTGGTGGTAAAAAAAGTACCGATCTATCGCACTGATTTCATTTCATCAGGTTTTGTGTTCGTCTGATTGTAAAGTCTATGGCATTACTATGCTAAATGCTTTAGGGACGCGCTCGCCTGACTATTGCTTGTATGTTCACGGCCTAAGGCGATGGGATTAATCAGATTGATGGTATTGACGGGTTACCGCAATACTGCATAGGACGATCTTGTGGCTTGTGATACACAAAGCTAGTAATTTAGAGTTTAATAGAATACAATAGAATAGAATAGAAATATTTTTTATTCAAAATATTTTTTATTCAAATAAACTTTTTTACAAGTGCTTTCGAATGGTCGATGAGTCTACTACTGGTTCGGAATGCCCTTCCTGCGGAGAAGAAACAGCAAGAAACTCGGCGGTTGCTCTTTTCAAAACAAGTTTGCAATACAATAGATACTATGCTATGTATAGGTAGTGTTTCCACAATGAGGGGAAGTTCCACAAAAGCATACCTAATTATAATTTAATACATGTTAAGACGGGCAGACAGAAAGTAGCCCCATTCCCGCCGGTGGAACCCGTTCACGAGCATGACGCATGACCCAGCCGTTGCTTCGCTCAAGCATATTTGATGGAGCGTAACGTAACTGATTAACCAAAATACTCATAAATATTAATCCCTAGTATAATTATTATAAAAGTTTGTTTGTTCGCTTTTCCTTTATCCACGTAGCAACAGAGCAATGAATCAACGTTGATTTTTGCATAGGTATAATTGAAGATCTGACGAGTGACTTTGGCTACTTTTTATCCCGCTAAAACAAAAATTTCCTGCGGGATTTTAAAAACTACCTCGAAGCAGATGAAGTCGTGGGCAAAAGCTATTATTTAATAAATCACGTGTATAATAAAAAATAAGCATTCAATAGAAAATATTGAGTACAGAAAGTAGGCTTAAAGGGGCTCAGTATGCGCGACTGAAGTTGCCGGCGCACGTGGGTAACCTGCTTGCTATTTTACCTAACATTGTGTTAGAAAGAGATAGACTCAGGGTAGCGAGTGCATGCGCGCATACTTCCGTGTTACCGTCCCGCTCCCGCTCCGTGTCGGGTGAGAGGCGCGATAATTTACACCGAAATCAAGCGCGCGAAAAGGGTTGAACAGTCGTTTGGGAAAAGTGTTTTTGAGAAAAAACTACTAAATGTATGTTTACAAAGTAAAGTTATTTGAACTGATGAATAAATAAACTATGTCTAATGATAATTTTTTTTGGAATTTTCATACTCCTAATGCTATTTATTTGCGCCTAAAGTTGTCATAAATTTAGTGTGAAAATGACGATCTTTCGAGGCTCGTAACTTTATAACGAATATTTTTTTCAATATTTTATATATCAATAAACCTAGATAATGACGAGGCAAATCGACATAATACTTAGTTTTGAGCGTACAATATCAAATAATGTAGTAATCACTCATCTACGTTTGTATGAAGAAGGTACTGGCTTGAGTCACCTTAAAAGAAATAGATTAGGCTTCAAAGAATCATTGAGTTTGTATGAAAAGCTTCTATACGATAAACTTTGACTGTGATAGTTATCCCATTTATTTGATAAAGCGATCATACTAATATTATAAATGCGAAAGTGTGTTTGTTGGTTTGTCCTTCAATCACGCCGCAACAGGGCCACGGATTGACGTGACTTTTTGCATGGGTTTAGTTGAAGATCTGGAGAGTGACATAGGCTACTTTTTATCCCGGAAAATCAAAGAGTTCTCGAGGGTTTTTAAAAATTAAATTCACGTGGATGAAGTCGCAGGCAACAGCTAGTATGCGATAAAGGAAAGCTTTTGTCGCACTCGCTTAACCATAATGACGACCGAAATTAATTGCAACGTGTGTTGATAACTATTTTCCAATAAAAGTAATATATTTTGCTTTTATCATAGTAATATTTGTTTGTTTGTTGGTTTGTCCTTCAATCACGCTGCAACAGAGCTACGGATCGACGTGATTTTTGCATGGGTATAGTTTAGGACCTGGAGAGTGACATAGGCTATTTCATTTTCTCCCGGAAAATCAAAGAGTTCCCGAGGGATTTTAAAACTAAATCCACGCGGATGAAGTCGCGGGCATCAGCTAGTACGAATAATTGTTACGAAAAGGGTAACAAAAGATAAACTTTCAGCCATAAAATACGTATTGAAGCGACGCGACGCGAATCACCTACTCTGCCGTCCGACTTTTAAAAGACCATAAGGCAACAATTGGTCAAATTCGAGTTAAATTATAATACACCCATCAAAAGTGTCTAGGGATCAAGAACTTTAAAAAATTATCCAATTAATATTTACCAAATCTGGTCTTCCAAACTGGCTTCTTACTTTAATTCTTATGTTTTAGTTAACAATTACTTATCCCTTATATTTTGTAAATATTAAGAAAAATTGCAATTTTTGCAAATTATGGGAAATTAAATGGCAAAGGTTATAAAAGAATTTATTTAAACACACTTAAAAACGGTTAAACGCTCATAACTCTGTCATTTAAGCCTTGCATATTTTTACATAATATTATTATGGCAAGCCTTATAAAATGTCACACATTGCTATCATATAAAAAGCTTGTCCGAAGAGCTTTAGTACTATAGCACTAGGTACTTTACTTATAACGAAACACTGTTATCTAACGCGCTGCGCAAACGTGGACACACGTGGACACTTTTGTGTCCTGTATCGGATACAAGCCACTTATTTTCTTACAATAAATATGGAGTGGAAGCAACTGGACACAAAAAGTGTCTAGATACGTTTGCGCAGTTGCTGGTATATTTATTCTGTGAAAATAAAATATTCAATGGTGTCTTGTATCCGACACAAGACTCAAAAGTGGCCACGTTTGCGCAGAGCCTAAGTATTCCTTAGATTTCAATAAACATCAATTCCCACGTGTTTTTTTCACAACTCAAAATTAAGATTTTTCGCTTTACAGCCTTTCAATAAATAATCGAACATCAGTATTGGCCTTTTTACGGACGTGACGCCATTTGTGGCCCATCAATTATGCCTCTTTGAATTTAATAAGTAATAACGAAACCCAATAAATTCATGTATCGGCTTCAGTAATTGCTTTATTGGCTATGATTAATTATTAATTTTCGTTTGCCCATTAAATTGTTTGTAAACCAAAACATTCAACTCTTTTGATAGCCCTTAACTGCGATTTCACTTGTAAGTGTCGATGTGTCTATGGCCTATGGCCTAACCCTTGTAATTTGGGAGGAGACCTGTGTCCAGTAGTGGTGATGTTCAGTGATGGGTTGAGATGAATAAATGAACTAAGCTACCACTCTGACAATTATTTAAACGACAGTGTAACACCAGCCCAAGTTTAAAAATAAATAATCCTTCTGGCCGTCTGTCGGTTTGTTCGGACCTATCTTAGGAAAAACTGAACTAATTTTGACAAGCAGCTAGATGACATTAGGTAAATAGCAGGTATACTGTACTACTATACCTGAGAATCAGAGTTGCTTTGCGGGTTACAGTCCAATTCAAACTTTATGACTTCTCTGACTTCGTGCGTTGCGATGCGCAGAATTAATTATTCGGCATGCGGCACCTTAGCGGCATGCGGGGAGGCGGCGAACTTGCGCGAACCTAAAGTTTGAAGCGAACTGTCGCTAGTTTAAATTAACCATAATAAGATTTACAATATTAATATTTTTACAATATTAGGGGTAAATCTGATAATGGTTTTCAAAGTTTTCGATATTGGAAGCAAAAATGTATGCCCGTGAAAATTTGCTTGCACAAAAATATTATATTTGCAACAAAATAAATATACTTATATTACTTTGTGGAAACTAGCAAAAACCACTTATGATCATTAAGAACTCATCAATCTCTTTACAAGAAAACATACTAGTATTCATAGAGGTACAGTAAGCATCGAATATAAGTATGTATTTTATAATAATTGCTTAGGTTTGTGATTTCCACAGAAAATGTGCGCATATGGTTGAAAATTGTTATCTGGAGGCACGCAGTGCCCCCGCCAAGTCGAGCAATTATTATTTTCTGGTCAGAAAGAATTTGAAAAAGATTTTTAACATGTATTTTCGTTGTAGCTGTAACCAAAAGAACTCGGTGAGTCTAAGACGAGACGTTAAGCTAAAATAAATTTCTAATGTCATTTTCTTTTCCTACAACTTTGTGCAACGTTGGACGTGCCATTCCTTTCGATAATGTGCTAGTCTCATCCAAGTGGGGAACACAAGCTTGATGATATCGCTGGACCAGCGGGATTGTGACATGTTAAATGAATTAAAGCTATTAAAATTTGACAACGCAGTGATACTTATTTGCTTTAGTAAGATGCCCAAGATCGTTATAGAGCTGTCACACTGAACTCAAAAAAATAAAAAATAAAATACATTTAGTTGCTCGTAAAAACTAAGAAAAAAAAGTGCGTGCGTACAAAGTACACATGTCAGAAGTGAAACTTCTTTTTCGACACTTCCGTTGCATACTTGCGTGACGTTACATTTGTAAAAATTTTACCCTCATGCGCCTAAAGAAGTTTCACTTCAAAAATATATTACGTTTTTAATTATAAAGACAGTGTCTAGCCGGATAAATATGTCTAGCAAATCGGCCCCCAAATGACAACATATTTTTCACCTCACTAGCTCAAAAAGGGCGCCTTGGCTGCCCAAAACCAGTGAGCAAGTGCTCACTCAGTGAGAAAAATCTGTTGCTGACTGTATTCACTTGAACGTAAAAACTCATCACATGTACTGGGCTGTGTAATCGAAATCCAGAAGTGCAGCTGACCGCATATCTCTAGCATCCTTTCAACTCTTTTACGAGAAAGTAGCTCCTGATCTAATTGCTGCCTAACTCTGCAAACATTCAATTGTAACGCGGAAATCTGTAATCTATATATATAAAAGAAAGTGGTGTTAAGTTACACTACTTATAACTCAAGAACGGATGAACCGATTTGGCTGAAAATTGGTGGAGAGGTAGCTTAGAACCAGGAGACGGACATAGGATACTTTTTATCCCGTTCGACCGCGTTTCCGTCAAGTCACTATAAAACGTGGTATAAGAAAAACGCATCTGACATGGAATAACAAAACGCAAATGACAGTGGAATAACAAAACGTAAATGACAGCTAAACGTAATTTTGTCTTTGTAAAAAATTTGACAATTGTGTGTTATAAGTGTTATAATAAAGCATTACTGATATTATAAATGCGAAAGTGTGTTTGTTTGTTGGTTTGTCCTTCAATCACGTCGCAACAGAACAGCGGATTGATGCGATTTTTTGCATGGATATAGTAATGGATGTAGTAGTGGTTCCTCAGACCGGGAGAGCTACTTTTTATCTCGGATAATGAAAGAGTTCCCGCGGGATTTTTAAAAACTAAATCCATGCGGACGAAGTCGCGGGCATCAGCTAGTGAAAAATAAAATTGAATAATACGGATTACATAAAAATGCTTTTTTATATATTTATAAATATAAATGTATTTTGTAATTTAGTGATATTATTTTAAGCGCTTCTGGGTAAAAAATAATAAAATATTTGGTAAAAATAGCAGACTATTGTATTTTGTTCAATTTCGTCTGTAGTATAACAACAACAACCTTACAACAACCTTATTACCTACTATAACGATTTTAGAGTTCTCAACCTACCAACCAACTAGAACAAGAATAACAAGAATAATACTAGTATAATAATAATAGGTTTATTGATAATATGTCGGGAAATAGTTTTATCGTAGCCGGTAGGTTTAGGGTAGAAGTATCCATCCACCTACAATCGCGATACGATTAAAAAAAAATATTCTTATTTTTTAGGATGTTAAAGTTAGTATTTACAAGGTTTAATTTTTATTATTTAATTTACTTTAAACTATACATACTTTAAATTAAAATTAACTTATAAATAAAATATAATACCTAAAATATATTATTAAAAGGAGTCCCTTTAGGCAAGGTTCCGAAGATACTGGCAGCGTTCCCCCTTTGAATAGCTAGACTAATTCTTTGTCCGAGGTAGCTGCCAGCTCTTCGGTCTCCTGTGATGTCGACTAACCTTTTCGCTATTTCCTTAAAAAGGCTTATAGCGCTAGGACCCCACGGACCAAGGGTCTCGACACCGAATGGGACAAAAACATATTCGGCGCCTAGACTCCTGTATTTATAAGTTTTAGCTTTTTCAGCCTCTTCACAAGCCGCACCAGCTCTGTTTTTGGTTCCATGTAGATGGGAAGGGGCCAGCGTGTCTGAACATGTTGCATCCCATACCAGCACCCGGCCCACCTTCCATGGAATCAAACTCATACCGTCCGGTCTCTTGCCATCGCCTCTTGCAATACCAGTCGGCTCAAGTAGACTTGGCACGTTGACGGTGGCAAGGGACCGGCGCACGATATCATTAAGTGCGGCATGTCTCGAGAAGCGGCCTGCACTTTTTTGGCATGACAGTCCGTGATGTCCAAACTTGTCGACATCACTGCCACAAGGACATATATGAGGAACGCAGACCGGAACCCCAAGCCGTAGACAGGTTACGATTCGGAGTGTGTCAGGCTCGAGAAATGTTCCTTTGACGAAGGGTACGCGTGAAGCCAGTAGCCGGCCTCACGCGTACCCACGGCCAAAAGCCTAGCACGTGCCGAACCTGTACTACAGCTCAAAAGATTGTCATAAGTCAATTTACAGTTTATGTCGTCCCAGCTCCTCTGTGAATTTGGAGAAACTGGAAAATTTTGACCTGGGCATGCAATTAAAAAAGCGTTTCTAGCTTCTTCCAAGCCAGCAATTTCAAAGTTTGAAGGGGATGCCTTTAAAATTTTACTTATGAGATTTGCTGAACTATGGACAGAAGATAGGAAGGCTGGTAAAGCGACACTGGAAATTTTGGAAAGTTAGTTAGAATGTTATGTTGACACCAACAAACGAGTTGCGAATGTGATTCCTACTAATTTTCATCAAAACTTTCAAAAGACACGCCAAAAACATGACTGATAATAAACTTGTCATTTCAGTACTGTACAGTATCTAGGTACTAAGTACTAGGTATTTGTTGTTGGTGTAAACAGTAGATATAATTTGAAAACAATACGTAATGCTACAGTTAATATGATGTTACGCGTTTCATTCCTTGTTGACACTCCAGTCTAAGGTTCGATTGTCGTTACTTTGAATATGCTAATATCACAGTTACATAATTATGTAAGGTTACTGTCCTTACTCTGTGATATAATTGCATAATTTTTTCCTGCTAACTAAGCTCCGAGCTGCTCAAGTACATCGGGTGGAGTTTTGAACCGTCCATCGGTCTTTCGGTTTTGAATCTGTGCCCGGAACGTTGAGTTGAAAAGAGTTGTTTTACAATGATTTAATGATAATGTTTCTTTGTTCTAGGACGAAAGGTTTAACCACGACATCGACCAACAGACGGGTTACAAGACTAGGTCACTATTATGTATGCCTATTAAGGACATCAATGGCGAAGTCATTGGAGTCGCACAGGTTAGTATCATACTAATATTATAAACTAGCTGATGCCCGCGACTTTTAGTTTTTAAAATCTCTCGGGGACTCTTTGATTTTCCGGGATAAAAAGTAGCCTATGTCACTCTCCATGACCTCAACTATACCCATGCAAAAAATCACGTCGATCCGTGGCTCTGTTGCGGCGCGATTGAAGGACAAACCAATAAACACACTTTCGCATTTATAATATTAGTATGATAGTATGATGCGAAAGTGTGTTTGTTTGTTGGTTTGTCCTTCATTCACGCAGGAACAGAGCCACGGATCTATGTGACTTTTTGCATGGGTATAGTTGAGGTCATGGAGAGTGACATAGGCTACTTTTTATCCCGGAAAATTAAAGAGTTCCCGAGGAATTATAAAAATAAACCCACGCGGACGAAGACGTGGGCATCAGCTATTTTTTTAATAAAGTGAGCAAATGATCCGGGGCTGTCGGCATTATCATAATTTGCGAGATTATAGGCATGACCGATTTTGAAAAACTGATTTAAATGTTGTTCGAAAGTAAAAAAATATCTTATTGTAGCAAAAAAAATTTTTGTTTGGTACATAAAAATGCCATTTCAATTTTAACTTTTAAAATTCATCATTCGGTATCACGGCGTCGTTCGTGACGTCACCTCTATGTTTTTTCATAGTAGTTTGACTAAGTTTGAAGATCTAAGTGACGTGTCTCTCTCATTGGTTTTCAATTTGTTTTCAATCCAATTTGGGGCATTGCTGTATTTAATATTTTTATTTTATCAAAATAAATATCAATCTCGCTGAAATAGAAAAATAAATACGAGAAATAAATTTTTATGAATCCATGAATCCTATTTCATTAGATAAATTCATAATTTCATTGAATCTTGGTTAGTTATCGTGCCTATTGGTGAAACTGCGATTTGAATTGCATTAATGGGAGGTTGAAGAATTCTAGGTATCCTTAAGCAAGGTGGCGAAGGTTAAGAACAGGTAGCCTCAGCTTCGCAGAGTGTCGTCTCTGTCACTCAGGTCTATTTGACTTTTTGTCGTTTTGTGCAATAGAGAAGAAGCTGTATGATGTGTTTTTTTGTTTGTAAGCCGAAACCAGATGATGTGTGACATTTGCTGTTGATCTTTCATGAATTTGTATAATGGTGAATGTGATACAGTTGCAGAGCAGAGTTAAAAGTTTTTGTTTCATTTAAATAATACACAAAAAGTAAACATCAAACCGAAAAGAAATATTTCCCGTTATTGGAATGAATTCGTTTCCTTTACAGAAACTGAAATTACATTTACCTTTTGAAAATTGAAACTTTCTTTTTCTTTGACAAAGATCAATTGGAGAAATATAAAAGAATCTTACTTTATTTTATTTTTGAATCTTACTTTTGCGAATTGCCGCGTAGATTTCAAGTTGCATTTTGTACTTTCCAGACATACTTATCTACCTATTTTAATTGAGTGATTAAAATTTTTAACCAACACTAAAATCAATCCATTGTCTATCAATTTTATGTCGTTGATGCGCTGCTGATGTTTATAGTCTCAATAGCGAAATGGTTAAAAGTGCGGACCGAAAACTTTAAGGTTGGTTGACGGTTCGTCCACCGACTCCTTACACAAACTTTCCTCTTATTTGGATCTGTGAAGACGATTAGTTATGTTCTGCATGGCTAAAATTCTTAAAAAAGTGGCTCTTGGGGACTGCCGCGGTAAAGCTATTGCATCGCATTTTTTATCAACTTATGCAATTATAATATTTATGCAATATTTTTTTTTGCATTATAAAAATTATGCAAAAAAAAATTCAAAAACAAACAAACAAGAAAAGCGAACTGTCACTACTTCGCGAGTGAGATTCGAACCTGCGACATCATACACCATACGGTAAAGAAAGCGGCCGCTCGCCCACTGCGCCAAATAGAGTTACTTGAGAACCTCTAAAATGTTGAACGCTTACTGAACGAGGGTGTTAGGTTTTTTTCGTTACGGAATTTGTTGAATCGGTCGCCGCGCTCAAACTGTTTGCCCTAGTTCAAAGCCCGCGATAAAAGCTATGCAATAGCTTAAAAATAAAATGTGTGATGACTATGTACTTAAACAATAAAGAGACCCGTCCATTCCAGGTGATTAACAAACAAAGCGACGGACCGTTCACGTCATACGACGAGAAGGTCTTCGCATCCTACCTCCAGTTCTGCGGCATCGGTCTGCGCAACGCGCAGCTGTATGAGCGGTCACAGCTGGAGGTGAAGAGGAACCAAGTACTACTGGACCTGGCGAGGATGGTCTTCGAAGAACAGAGCACGATAGAGCACATGGTCTTGAGGATACTAACGCACACGCAGAGTTTAATACAGTGTCAACGGGTACAGGTAAGCTTAATCCGCTGTGCGATTCTCTCAAAATGATTGGCTACAGTGTGACGATTGGCCGATACTCACTCGCTATTGGCTAAAATGCATTGTTGCAGAAAGAACGCGATAAATTCATCCAATCACCACAATATTTCTCACTAGGAGTAAAATACCTTATTTTACTCCTAGTGGGAAATAATCTGAAAATATGTAAATGAGATAGTTTAGGGCAGGCAATAAGAAATCGGGAATTTGAAGTTTCAGTTCAGAAAAATTATAAAATTATTGTTTTTATCTATGTGTCGGCTTTACAAAGGGCGCCCACCATTTGAGAACGAACGAATTTACTATACAGACCACGTCATCACATGGCGTCTAATGATGTTTCATTTCATCGTTTACGCGCGGAAATTTAAAATGCAATATTTAAATGCATTTTTTTGGTACTTATCGATTGAATAAAAATTTATTAAATTTTCTAGTAGTATATGATCACCTTAGGATCAAGACACCTTTTCAAAAAAGAGTAAAATACCCTATTGAGACTGTAGCAATGATTGATGCAGCTTTTACATAATCGGCTTATTGAGGGCCACGAAGTCCAACTCTCATAGCGAATTCGCTCTGCAAGCTTGCGTCAACGTCGCTGTCAGCATCGAACTTCGTGGCCCTGGCTTTTTCTTTTATTTCTTTTATCTGGGCAGGACTCCTGTTAAGCCCAATTTACACGGTGCCTCGTTCATCGTTCAGTTTTGCGAATATTTTTTGCGAAAATGCACCCTAAGGCTAATTTAGGTGGTTCATTTTCGATGGCTCATCGATGAAGCCTCGAAAATGAAAGAAAAAAATTCTAAATCTAAATCCGTCTAAATTCGCTTTTAGGGCGAGTTAAGAGGGTTTAATTTCGCAAAAATGTTCGCAAAAATGAACGACGCACCGTCTTAATTGGGCTTTAGATATTGTGGGTATACTTACACCAATATTCCTAATTCCTACAATGAAACGGGCAAAATCTCTACTGGAGAAATGGGTTGTACATATTACCTACATTTTGTAGAACAAAACCTTTCTCATGACTTCAATACCTATTATATATTTATGAATATTATGTAAGTACATATTACAATTAAGACCTTACGTAATAAGCAGTTTACTGAACGCAGAACCTTTTGTTCAATTAGAACATAATATTGACCATATTGATTCGCTCCTATTGACTAATATTCTAACAAGATAACAATAATTGTGTAAACACGCATTTGCGAACGTTTTGTGTGTATGTACAGTCAGTGTTGGAAATATTAGGCAGGTTCCATATTAATTATACCTATCCTTTTGGATTATTTCCTTCATGGACGAGTGGTTACGTCTACTCATTTAGCTGATCCGGTAGGTACTGTCTATAGTCTGTCAGAGAGCAATATAGTTTTCTAAGTTTAGAGGTCCCGTTCAGTCCAAAATAAAAAGGAATAGAAGAAGGGATAGGCCTTTTCCAAGCTGTAGTATGATTAAAAAAAATGTATAAATGTGGGCAAGATTAAATAAAGGCTTTTATAATCTATATATATAAAAGAAAGTGGTGTTAGTTACACTATTTATAACTCAAGAACGGATGAACCGATTTGGCTGAAAATTGGTGGAGAGGTAGCTTAGAACCAGGAGACGGACATAGGATACTTTTTATCCCGTTCGACCGCGTTTCCGTCAAGTCAATATAAAACGTGGTATAACAAAAATGCATCTGACATGGAATAACAAAACGCAAATGACAGTGGAATAACAAAATGTAAATGACAGCTAAACGTAATTTTGTCTTTGGTTAAGTATGGTAAAAAATTTGACAATTATAAAAAGTGTTATAATAAAGCATTACTGATATTATAAATGCGAAAGTGTGTTTGTTTGTTGGTTTGTCCTTCAATCACGTCGCAACAGAACAGCGGATTGATGCGATTTTTTGCATGGGTATAGTAATGGGTGTAGTAGTGGTTCCTCAGACCGGGAGATAGTCCAGTAAAAAGTTAAATGAAACCATGATCTGACCAGCTTTGGCGCAATGAGTAAAAATGTGTTCATTAATACTTAAATAATGATATTATAAAAGAAATTTTGATTTAAATTTAGGGGAAAGGGATGAAAAACATAAAAAAAGGGTTGAAAAATGCCTTTTTTTTAAATAACTTATTAACGGTAGGAAATAGAAAAAACAGTTTCAAGTAAAAGTGGTAGAGACAAAAATTTTACACAAAAAAGTTCCACTTCATTTTTTGTTATCTGCTTTAGTTTAGCTGCAAAAAATAAAAATTAAATTTGCTTTGTAATTAATTATGAAGATGTATAAAGGCGGGAAACATAGTGCCTATCTCAATTAATTAAGCTTTGAATAACGGTAGTACAGTCAAATTAATAAGGTGTTTTTTCGAAATAGAAGATACTTCCGAACATCATCCAACAGTTTTCAAAATCGGTCATCGTAGCTATTAAAACTCTAACCTGCGTGATTCCAGATTTCAGATTGAAACTTTTTCGCTTTCTATATTAAAAAGTTAGACTTTAGACTGTTTGACTTTAACTTGTTTTTAACCAATTTAAAAAAAGGAGGAGGTTCTCAATTCGTCGGAATCCTTTTTTTTGTGTATGTTCACCGATTACTCGAAGACACCTGAACCGATTTGCAAAATTCTTTTTTTTGTTTCAAAGGGTATACTTCCCAGGTGGTCCCATTTAAATTTTATCGAAATCGGTCGAGCGCTTTTTACAATAACAACAATAAATTATATACTTTGTAGTGGCGCGGGCGTCTGAAGTCGGTTTTTTAAAAAGTATTTTTTAGTATAGATTATAGCGGCAGTGATCGGCCTAATTTTAGGCCTATATTTTACACACTTCTACTTAGAAGTGTGTACAATATAGGCCTAAAATTATACGCATAATATTGTGACTGGCAACTACGGAACCCTACACTGCGCGTGGCCCGACACGCAATTGGCCATTTATTATACTTTACAAATAAAACTACAAACATACTAGTTTCCAGAGCATACAAACAGAATTCGATAACATAATCAAATAAGAATCAAACTTCATTTGTGTGGGGCTCGCTCGCTGAGTCTTCTATTGCAAACTTCAAAAATCTAGATACTCTGATACAAAAATATGATTGAGTTGCACAGCACAAAACCTGACAATAGTTTGATGAAACGCATGACTTTTGTATACTTAGTTTTAAGCATGGATACGTCTCATATACTTAAAGTATTTTGATATGGTATGAAATTCGTATTTTGTCATACCTCCGTATTTTTCAGGTATTTTTCTATTACAAGTCAACTGACTTGGGTTTACTACGGATCGAATTTTATATTACGCCTCATGCGTACTGCAAATTCACACTGCTGTGATTTTTAATTTCGTACAACTTGGCAAAACAGTGTAGAAACTGAACTAATTGTTCTCTTTATTTTATATTACGCCTCACGCGTACTGCAAATTCACACTGATGTGATTTTTAATTTCTCACAACTTGGCAAAAAAGTGTAGAAACTGAACTTATTGTTCTCTTTATTGACAGCACTATTATGTTGTCAAGTTTCATCGCCGAAGTGTTTTTTTTTATTCGATGACAAGCTAGTCCTTGACTGCGATCTCACCTGATGGTAAGTGACGATGCAGTCTAAGATGGTAGCGGGCTAACTTCGAAGGGGTATGGCAGTGAATATTCAACCCATACCCCTAATTGGTTTCTACACGCCATCGTGCCGGAACGCTAAATCGCTTGGCGGCACGTCTTTGACAGTAGGATGGTAACTAGCCACGGCCAAAGCCTCCCGCCAGACCAGACCAGAGACAATTCAGAAATTATAAATTCCAAAATTGACCCCGCCGGGAATCGAACCCGAGACCTCCCAGTTATAAGACAACACAGCTCACCACTGAGCCAGGGAGGTCGTCAAATTTTATGTCAATGTTATGTTTTGAAATTCGTCATTATTTATTTGAATTCGTAAATACATACCTACGTATTAGTCTAGTCAACAAGTTCAAAAACGTGAAAAATAGAGATAAAGGCCCTAAAAATATGAGCGATAGCTCATTCGAGTCGGAATCACCTCTAGAAAAATGTTTTTGAAGGATTTTGGTGCAGGTAAAAAATTGCAATTGTTATTAACAAAATAAGATGAAAAAAAATGATATTTCGTTTTTTGTTAATAACTCGAAAAATATTAACATTTAAGCAATTTTGAAAAAAGCTCGTTAAGAGGAGGAAATTTCCAATAAAAAAGTCCCAAGTCCCGGGATTCTATCTCCATTATTTATAATTTTAATTTGACGTTGAAAATAGGGCTCCGCGCGGCTGTTACAGCATGCGCGCGCCCCCGCTAAAGAGAGTTCAGCAATAAAAATATTTTTTTTATAACATAAGATGTGATTTTAAAAATTTGAAAAACTTCTAGTATCTTCTTAACACTTGAAAGAATCGAGCCCTGGAAAAACAAAAGTTTAACCACCATTTTTCAAAAAGTTATTCAATTGTTAACAAATTATTTCCCAATCTCCATTGTCATAAACAATGGGATGAAAGGTATAAATAATTGGCCTATATTTTTGTATCAGAGTATCTAGATTTTTGAAGTTTGCAATAGAAGACTCAGCGAGCGAATTGAGAACCTCCTCTTTTTTTTAAATTGGTTAAAAACAAATTAAAGTCAAACAGTCTAAAGTCTAACTTTTTAATATAGAAAGCGAAAAAGTTTCAATCTGAAATATCACATCACGCAGGTAAGAGTTTTAATAGCTACGATGACCGATTTTGAAAACTGTTTGATGATGTTCGGAAGTATCTTCTATTTCGAAAAAATACCTTATTAATTTGACTGTACTACAGTTATTCAAAGCTTAATTAATTGAGATAGGCACTATGTTTCCCGCCTTTATACATCTTTATAATTAATTACAAAGCAAATTTCATTTTTATTTTTTGCAGCTAAACTAAAGCAGATAACAAAAAAATGAAAAGGAACTTTTTTGTGTAGAATTTTTTTCTCTACAACTTTTACTTGAAACTTTTTTTTTCTATTTCCTACCGTTATTAAGTTATTTAAAAAAAAGGCATTTTTCAACCCTTTTTTTATTTTTTTCATCCCTTTCCCCTAAATTTAAATCAAAATTTCTTTCATAATATCTTTATTTAAGTATTAATGAACACATTTTTACTCATTGCGCCAAAACTGGTCAGATCATGGTTTCATTTAACTTTTTACTGGACTAAGAGCTACTTTTATCTCGGATAATGAAAGAGTTCCCGCGGGATTTTTAAAAACTAAATCCATGCGGACGAAGTCGCGGGCATCAGCTAGTGTTAGATAAAATATAAACGGTCTATAGCCAAAATCGCTAGCGCACGCTGTAACTCAATACGTGACACTATTCAATTCAGGGCTAACAAAATTCATAATGCTAAAATCATTGGATCACTGATAAAATATGAAAAATATGTTTTGCGCCGATGCCTTGTAAATATGATTCTTGATTCATAAATTGATGCAAGATGAGGCTTTGCAAACGATATGATATGTACATAAAAAATATTTCAATATGGACCCATCATCACGAGTATGAATGGAATACTACAATACCGTTTATTTATTTACTTTTATAAACTCTTTGCACGGTCGTTTTACTGTATAGTGTCGTTAATAAATCTGCCACGGCCTCTTGACCTTGCCATTATCACACAGGAAACATAAATACCTAATAAAACAAACTATTTACTGAAGTATTTAGCTCAAACCGACTATCTTTATCAATTCAACAATAGTATAATTATTGCATTCACTTAATGCAAACTTAGGCATAAAATTGTTTTCAAATTCAAATCTGTGATATGATAGATGGGAATATTGCACATATTGTATTCGTATAGAAAGTTTTTTAACTCGTCTCTTTAAACAATCTAATAATATCGAGCATCTTAGTAAATCAGGTAAATCTGTAGCCGACTGTATTTGCGGCTCAAATTTTATAAGTAAATTATACTCTAATAACATTTAGGTATATCTACATAATACTAATACCTACTTACTTCGAAGGAGGATGGTTTCTCGAATAGTTAATTATTTTGTTCGAACTTTACTTACAGGTAGGTAAGTTCGTTTAGTCACGAAATCTAATAAAGACTCGAGACGTTTACTATAATACATTTTGGCAATAGTAGAGATGATATTTTTTCGACGGGCACTTGAAGAAAAATATAAGTATTAAAACTTGTATTTCAAGTAGTAGCCAGCGATGTAATATTATTAGAGAAGATCTTCATTGAGATGTTTGGTGAAAATTCAATAATACTATAGCACTTTATCTCAAAAATACTTTGCAAAGAAAAGCTGAAACACTTGGGTATAAAATATTTTCTGAGAAATACATTTTAATAATGAAAAATTAAAATTAATTTCACAACAATGTTATTATGTATCGTCGCTCGCGTAAAATGATAACCACCAAGCCTGGACTTGCGCGTGCGCTAATAAATAATAATAGTTGCACTTAACTTCCCGATCCGACCGGTGTAGCCTTTGTCATAAGAGCCACAGATTGGGCTACAGGAAAATAACAATTTTTCAGGTGCTTTTATTGCATTTCAGGGATAAAATGTAACTTCTAAAATTCTCTAAAAACTATTTTCAGCTTTCTCACAACATTAGGTAAACAGGTCAGGTGAGGTGTAAATAAAATAAATAAATGGTGATTTGGTACGGATGTTTAGCTATTTAACGTTATCAGAATGTGAAAATCCTACTTTAATATTATAAATATGAAAATTCGTCTGTCTTTGTCCTTCAATCACGCAACAATCGAGCAATTTATCGTCGTGATATTTTGTATGAGTATAGCTGAGAATAACAAATAATTTGGAGAGTGACATGACGTGGTTAAAAGGCTACCTTCCGAAAAAACAGAGGGTTCCCGCGAAATTTACAAAAACCTTAGAATATTTTTTATTCAAATAAACTTTTTACAGGTGCTTTTGAATCGTCTGACTCTACCACTGCTGGTTCGGAATGCCCTTCCTGCCGAAAAGAACCAGCAAGAAACTCGGCGGTTGCTCTTTTCAAAACAAGTTTACAATACAAGTTTACACTTACTCCACGCGGACGAAGTTGCGGGCA
This sequence comes from Oeneis ivallda, assembly GCA_029955525.1. Lineage (NCBI taxonomy): Eukaryota > Metazoa > Arthropoda > Insecta > Lepidoptera > Nymphalidae > Oeneis > Oeneis ivallda. The sequence continues at coordinate 14,430,965 of JARPMR010000019.1, read as the reverse complement.
AAAGAATTTCGGTTTTTCTAATAACAAAATATAACTATAATTCCATGCTTATCACGTCCATAAAGCCAATCTGAATATAGATACCGTGTAAGTAACCTCGAAAGAAAACCGCGATTGCACGTCTTCGCTATCTTGTACATACTTCTACTTAATATTATATACATATATACATGTATAATGTGTATAGGTCACACAGCTGCTTCGTTTTGTTCCTATTTATTTGCATGGCAGTTCTGTGTTTTATCTTATTAGGGTAGCTGGTAAGCTGCTATTGAAATAAAATATCGTAACGCTGGTCTTCATTTTCTTATACAGAACAGATACGTTTGAAGAGCCTGCTTTTGAAGTCCTTCCAATTATTTTAGGTAAGCCTTTTTTTAGGGTTCCGTACCCAAAGGTTGCCAACGGGACCTTATTAGTTAGTTCTAAGCCTCCGCTGTCCGTCCGTCTGTCAGCGAGTTGTATCTCATGAACCGTAATAGGTAGATACTTGAAATTTTCACAGAATAGTGTATTTCGTTAGCCGCTTTAATAACAAATATTAAAACAAAAACAGTCAAAAATTAAAGAGTTTTTTGTATGAAGACCTCATACAATAAATTTTTGTTTATTTCTTGATTATAATAGCTAGTGTTAAATCTTGTGCGATGGTACGCACACTGGTCTGTGATGATACGGAACCTTCGTGTTCGGGTCCAACTAGCACTTGGCCGGTTTTAATCTCAAGCACTGGAGTAAATGTGTTCGTTATGGGAATATAAATAATTTATCCGTATGAAATATCTTATAGCAAATAATTATTTTCAAAACCGAATTCTACGCGGACAATATTTTAGAGCTTAGTCTAAGAACTAAATCTTTACTTTAGCAGCATAAAAGATGTTTCTTCAAAATTAACTCGTATATTTGTCAGGCAATAAAAGGTAAATATTGGACAACTTTCAACTTCAATCCAAATCAAATTAAAATCAATAAATGATAAAAGTATGAAACAGTTGAATGCATTGAAATAACCCCTGAGGTTCATAGTAACAAAATTATTTATTTTCAGTTCAAATATCGATGCTGAACGCCAACATTTTGATTAGATCCGTTGTAGACTAAACTTCGATAGAATGTGCAATCCAAACTAGCATGAGTCAATAGTTTATACAAATACGAAGATTTGAAGACAAAAGAGCTTGATACTCTTGAAAGTAAACTACACTACTCGAATAAAGATTGTTTTGACTTTGTCTATAAATTCCCGCGCCAAGAATTTGATATTCATGCCACTTTAAAATACCTGCTATCTTCGATCTCTCTGATGTCGCCTCAGGATATCGGGATTTATTATAAATTCCTGGCGCCATAACCCGTCCGCCTATACGACGCCGGTAAATACTATTTAATAGACACCATGTAATGATGATTGAGCTGTCGCCCGGAGGTGGCGCCATGTACAGCCTTATCGCGATCAACGAGCAAACAACTGAATGCTAATTGATATTTCCAACTTTCGATGAAGAGCGAGATTACGATCGGGCTGGAAATGTTCGAGGTTTCACTGTTTTACAGTAGTTTTGTTACTTTTGGAGCTATGTCGCTTTGTGAGCTTTGATCTGGTTCAGTAGGTAGTAGGTATATTCATTAAACCGCCACGGTTATTCTTTCTCTTTCTTATCCCTAGGGTCCTCAGGTCGTCGCCTTTTAGGTACATGTTACGATCTATCATCTCAGAAAAATTGATCCTCTGACTTCCCTTTGTGTGCTTTGGTCTGGTCTAATACAATTCATCTACTGGTTGCGGTTCTCCTTCCTCTTTCTTATCTCTTGGGTCTAACGCCACCTTTTACGGTAAAGGCCCACCACCTTCCTATGGTTGTTTTGACTCTCTGGCTTCCCTTTGTGTGCATTGGCCAGACCAAACTGAACCTGAACGTAGTCCTTCTTACTCTTTTTCGTCTCTGGAATCCTCAAGACAGCACCTTACAAGGTATTAAGGTCCGGTCCACCATACCGTTTTTGTATTGACTTAGATACTGTCTAGCTACGACATGGGTTATAACAGTAACTCTATCCGTGTCACTCATCCAGCCCATTTTAGTAGCACAATGTACAATGACCCTGTAGACTCCAGACTACACTTATTACTGAAAGAAGAGTGAATGGAATAGCACTTCACTTCACATCTTCGATAATACTCGTATGTTTATGTCTACATCCGTTTAAGTCTGCAACCAGAATAACTAAAGATTTGTGGGTAATTAATTCAATATTAATTTTTAGTTTACTACAGACATGTTTCTAATGCTAAGCTACTCGATTATTAGTTAAGGCACAGACTAAGTACACGCTTTTGGCATTCCTCCCGAACACTCCGAACACATTCTGGTTGATTCTTTCTCAAGAAAGAACAATAATCAACAATGTATTGCAGACTTGGCACTTAGCCAGCATTTCCGAATTCGATACGAACAATTGTGATACAGTCTTAAACTACAGACTATGTATGTATAATATGTAGAAAAGGCAAAATGTTTCTTTTGTTTATTTTAACAAAGCCAATGCAGATTTCTACTGTTCTCTTTGTACGCTTTTGCTTAAACTCGTTTGCATTAAAGTTATTCTTCTTTCCGTAGATTACCAGCTATTTAGAAGCGTACATATATAAGCTTTTAGAAAATCGGCCGTAATAAACACGTAAAAGCAAATAATTAAATTGCTTTATGTATCCATAGACGAATCTATCTCATCAGCGATGAGGCCACCTAATAGCATTTTTGCTTGTACTATTTATTTATTTGACGTCCTGACAATATTTTGTTTATTAAAATTCGATCTTTTTTTCTGAAAGAAAATCTGAAAATTTAACTTTTTGTCTATTTGTAAAGTCAAAATAAAAGCTTTTACTAAATGCATATGAAAGTTAATTCGGTACTTACAAAACATCCATTTTTAAAATTTTTGTCTGTCTGCTTGTTTTGGCTATTATCGGGAACGGTAGCACCGATTTCAACGGGACTTTCACTGATGTCATAATGAAGGGGTAACATAGGGTACTTTTTAAACGATTTTCAAAAAAGGAGTTGTGTTTTTCTACCTATGTATATCGATATCTCCGTGATTTCTTAACCTGTTAGCGTGAATTTTTAGCACATTCACACTTCTCATTCTAACTCCTCAAACCTGATGCTGCAGGGGTTCTGCCCACGCGGACGAAGTCGCGGGCATTAGCTAGTCTATAGCACAAATGATAAAATAGTAACAATAATCCCTAGTAATAATTGCTCAATTTGTCCTTCAATCGACTCGACGCAAAACCAAACCAAAAAATTCAAACCCCACCCGTTGCCGGTGGCACTATTGCTGTGCCCACTCCTAACACAAGATTTATTACTCTTAATTTTCATGGGAAAGGGGAATACAAGTCCTGTTGTACTTGTGTTGGTGCATCGGTCGCGTTTTAAACGTCGACCTTTCAATTTTAAGTCTGCGCCTTGAAGAGTTGCGAGGCTTGTTATTGCAAAATACATTCGTTTGTCTTTACGTATTTTTATATTAGTTAATATTTCCATTATTCAAAATTTCCTACTCGCTATCTGACCAATGTGTATATGTACCAATTTATTTCCATCGCATGTTAACACGCAACACTTCCCACCCCATGTTCGCACGTAAATGGATCACGTTATTTTTACATCCAAACGTAAAGTGTCTACGTCGCGCGTCGTTTTGCTAAATGTGCCAGTCATGAACTGGCAAAATCTCGTTAATATCTTTGAAATGAAAAATCCATTCCATGTGTTTTTCAGGTACAACGTTTGAGAACAATAATATTATTGTACATCATTGTACATCATAGTAATATTATAAATGCGAAAGTGTGTTTGTTTGTTGGTTTGTCCTTTAATCACGCCGCAACAGAGCTACCGATTGACGTGATTTTTTGCATGGGTATAGTTGAGGACCTGGAGAGTGACATAGGACTTTTTATCCCGGAAAATCAAAGAGTTCCCGAGGGATTTTAAAAACTAAATCCACGCGGACGAAGTCGCAGGCATCAGCTAGTTTACCCATAAATATTAGATAGGGAGTTACTCGCATACCTATATGTGAATATGCGTATATAGTTATGCGCTTTTTAAGCGATTAAAATTAATAATCTCTTGTTTTAATGATGAAGGAAAACATCGTGAGGAAACTTGCATGTCTGAGAGTTCACGATATAATCTTCTCAAAGATGTGTGAAGACTGTCAATAAGCACTTTCCCAGCGGAGTGAACTGTGGCCTGTACCACTGTAACCTTCTCATTCAAGAGGAGATCTATACCCAGTGATGGGATGAGATGAATTAGTGAATGAGCCAAAATTATCTTCATTTACCCAAACAAACAATATCTTTATTTTAATATTTATATAAGTCCAACAGTCGATCAAGAATAACGTTTATTTCGACACGAAATTCCCTTTTGCAATATTTTATTGGATCATTTCCAAAGAAAACTCAATTATGTAAGAACAATGTGGAAATAAACCGACGAAACCCTCTAATGGATGTTACGAGTGCGTCGAGTCTTGTAAATAGCCTAGGCAATGGGGCGGTCTGTTGTATGGAGACCCCCACATCAAATCCTCAGTCGATGAAATTTGGCGAGGTTGTAGTATGGGATGACCCAAAATTTACACAAAAATATCCAAAAAAAAATCCATGCGGAAGTTAGGTATTTATACCTAAAAGTACAAATAGCTCAATATTTTGAAATAAATAATTTCTCCGTCAAATTTTTTTTACCAAACTAATTATTAGCCTTAATAAGAGGTACTTGATAAAAATCCAAAACTTTTTTCAAACGGAACTGTCACTTTTTAAAGAGGTTTCCTTTTTTTTTCCGTAATTTCGACCACAAAATTGCTCAGTCAATTTTTCATTTTTAAATGTCCTTAAAATGTAATTTAGCATAACGTGTAAGAAAATCCAAAAAAAAATCGATACCAAAATCTATTTATCTTACTTCAACTGAAAATTGTTTATAACTCGGTATGAAAAATTTCTCAATCCAATTTCTTTTTTTTATCATAGTAGGTAGTCACATTTACACTCTTATCCTAAATATCCAAAAAAAATATCACGAAGAACATTGATATTGAAACAGATTTTTTGAAATCTAAACTGCGTTTTCGCGATAATGCACTTTAATTCTTGAAACATTGGGTATAGTTTAGCGTGCGCGAGCGAAGCGACTTCACAAAATAATATACATGTTACTACATGCCTTCTACAATGCTAAATATTGAACATAAACGTGTAACTGAACATTAATTTATTTGTAAAAGATAAATGAGCTTAAATAAGGGCTCATAAATTATTATTTTTGTAAGCTTATGTCTAGGTAAGTAAATTAAAATAAAAAATTAAGTGGCACTCGGGGACTGCCGCAGTAAAGCTATTGCATAGCATTTTTTATCAACTTATGCAATTATAATATTTATGCAATATTTTTTTTGCATAATAAAAATTATGCAAAAAAATAATTAAAAAACAAACAAACAAGAAAAGCGCACTGTCACTTCTTCGCGAGTGAGATTCGAACCTGCGACATCATACACCATACGGTAAAGAAAGAGGCCGCTCGCCCACTGCGCCGAACAGAGCTACTTGTGAACCTCTAAAATGTTGAACGCTTACTGAACGACGGTGTTAGGTTTTTTTTCGTTACGGAATTTCTTGATTCGGTCGCCGCGCTCAAACTGTTTGTGCTAGTTCAAAGCCCGCGATAAAAGCTACGCAATAGCTTAAAATTCAATTTTTTTTCATTACTTGGATTTGAGGAAATAAAGGAGGAAATGTATTAAATATATTTTGTTTAAGTACGTATTTGGCACGCCAGAAATTTGCAAACTGTTTAAAACAAAATGCTAGACAGTTTATGCAACTGATATCGACGCTGGAAATTTCAAATGTCGTAAGGGACATTCTGTCGTAAGTACACTTGATTCACCATCGAACTTGAAATTTTTCTTTCTATCGATCTGTATATTTATTTAAAATTCTGATATCTCTTATCGACCGAGCGAAGCGAAGGTCTTTGAGTTAACTAGGGCGATTTGCACTTGTCCGTCCGTCCGTCCGTCCGTCCGTCCGTCTGTCAGAGCCTTATAACTTTTGAATTACTGAACGTAATTACTTCAAATTTAGATATAATATGTAAACCGATGGCCTCCAGCCGAAAATGGCTTAAAAAGTTATAAAAATCTTTATTTCAGGGGGGCTCTCATAGAAGCGAATGCGAAGTAAAAAAAAAAAAATCGCGTTACATAAAATTGTTACGTATCATTTTAAAGATAATTTTGAACTGAGTACAAAAATATTTTTTTTTAATTTTTCCCTTAAAATTGACGAAATGGGGGGCTTTCAAAGTGGCGATTTTATACGCTCGCTTGAAGACGCTCTCTAGAAAAATCCGCTATGGATTTTCAAACTGATTTTATGTTTTTAGGTCACTTATATCCTGTACTTGAACAACAAATACTAAAATTATATGAATATTATAAAGAAACGAGATTATTTAATTTTTAATGGGCGTCAGTAATTCATATAGCATCAACATAGCTTCACAATAATGCTAATAGATGGCGCAGTCAGTAACTATTCCCATGGAACTACGAGTTAAATTCAATGTTTGATAAATAATTCAATGTTTTCACTAACGTTCCCTAACCTTTACGGGCTACCTATAAGTTAGGTGATTGATGTTTTCTGTCAGCTTATTTATCACGATCCTGTACGGGACACCTAAAAGGATATTGGGACGGATGTTAGGACTTAGGATTGTATTTAGGAGCTACCTACGTTAAGAGACTCCTACTTAGGGGATGATTTAGGTATGTTTGGTGAAAACGGGCATAATAATAATGTCAGTTTTGGTTATCATGTATCGATTGAATGAATAATCATGGGATACCATTACCGCGAGGTCTCAGTTCGGGGCGAACCACTAGTAATTATAAATAAGGACTGGAGATACGAAATGTAATACTTTGTAGTAAGTAACAAAAAAGTAAAATTTTAGTTAGTATAGATCAAATTTTAGATTCTAACTTTCTTGTACAGTACCCGGCGATATATATTGCACATCGGCCATAAAGCCGATGTGAGATATATATCGCCGGTGCAATATATATATATATATAGTAGTACATACAGTACCCGGCGATATACATTGCACATCGGCCTTATGGCCGGGTACTGTAGCTTTTTGTAATGTCGTAATTTATTTCAAACTGTCTGGTTTCTATGCTGTAACGCGTCTACAAAAATTAAAAATTCTTTACGATCTAAAATCTATTTTGGTATTTAAAAATTTTGAATTAACATTGACGTAAGTAGCGACGAATTGATATCGACGCCGGAAATTTCAAATGTCGTAAGGGACATTTTGTCCTAAGTACACTTGATACACCATTGAACTCGAAATTTTTATCTCTATCGATCTGTATATTTTAAATTTTGATATCTCTTATAAATAAGGACTGGAGATACGAGATGTAATATTTGTAGTAAGTAATAAAAAAAGTAAAATATTAGATCGTATAGATCAAATTTTAGATTCTGACTTAGTAAATATTTTCACGATCGCTTCGCTCGCGAAAATTTCCATTACAGATTGATATTTTAGGTATCAAGTATGGAATACATAGCTGCGTATTACGGCCGTTAATCACTGGCCTATATCATTGAGCTCAAGGTACCAACTCCTCAATCCTGATGCTGCTGGGCTTCGGCCCACCAGACTCAGCTAGCCTTAATTAAATCATTGGGTCGTTAAAATAATCTAGGAACTGACACAAATCACAATATTGTAGAGATTTGTAGGGGCGGCAAAATTTGAATAGCCTACTGGCGGCAAATGTGTAAATCTGGTGTGCGTTGCACCTCCGTTTGTTTCGACGTTTCTTATATGCCCATCCGACTTCAACATACGTGTAGAAACAAAGATTATATATGTAATTTACAGAGGTGTTTGAAGTTAGTTTTTTGAAAATCGTTATTATTTTTAGTGGCCTAGGAGTGCAATATTCTGCAGCATCAGGTCTGATTTTCAGGTCAGGTGATAGAATCTGGAGTTCGTGGTGTAGTCTAACTAAAGGTAATTGGTATTTACAATATGAATTCACAATCAAAAATTCCTAAATTCTCACAGCTTAAGATTGCAGCACCCTGCAGCATCAGAATTGAGGAGTTGGGGCCTCGAGCTTAACGATGTAGTCTATGCTTGATACCTATTACTTACATTATTAATACACAATCGATATTTTCTAAATCTTCATAGTTAATAGCAAACATTCTCTTTCAAATAAAAAAAAATGCGATTGGGTCTGAAATCTCGAAGAAATTGGTGTACATACCTGCATGGAAAAAAATATGAGCCGATTGCGCGCCGATATAAACTTCCTTTTTTTGAAGTCAATTATAAAGTATCTAACTTTATTTTAGAGTAAATGAAATACAAAAATGGAAAATTAATTTTTTTTTTTGTTGGCAAGGGGGGCGCAGGCGGATTTTCGCACCCCGGCGTCCAGTGTGGTTAAGACGACCCTCTCTATGCAATGGTCTGATTCCAATCGAATGTGCTAGATAACATCCAAAGACATTACAAAGTATATTGTTTTTAACATACTTGGTAATGTCTTGAAATAATAAGTTTTAAATATTTAAGAATCGACCTTAGCCTAAACGACACAAACAGCAAAAGGCGTTAGCTTAGTTTATTTACAAATAGCAAAAGCTCTTTGTTAATAAACTAAGTCAATTTAGAAAAAATGCATAAAATTAGTGTCTCAATGAAAATTCATGATTGTTAAAAATCAATGGAAGAAGAGTCCAACATTTCAAATGCACCAAAAATCTTCTAAAGATGTAAGAATTGAATTGGAACCTGAAATATCTGTAGCAAAATGCAATGATCTGAAAAGTTGAATGCAAATATAGAACAATATCAATACGGTTTTATACTTCAAATGTTCTAAAAAAAACTCTAAAATTAGCAAGTGAGTTGTCTTCTATTTAAGAGTACTACTATTTTCTATTTATTGTCATCGAACCAATTTTGACAAGCGACTCACGTCATTAATCTGATAATTTTATAAGCTTTATATCATGAATTAATAGCTGAGTGAGCAAGACTTTTCAGGCAGTTACGACAAAATTACTTCTATTATACTATTAGGCTTAAGGTGTAAGATTCTTTTGACGTGATAACGTCTTATAAATCAATGAACACCAGCTGCACGCACGACAAAGTGTCACGTTCCACCTGAGCCTGAGGGTGAAAGCGAGAGCGCGGAACAATCGATAGAGAGGCATGATCGGCCCAAGCGTTGGCTTGTGACACATTTATTCATCGATGTTTCTTTATGACGTTATCACGTAAAACTATGGTCCGTAAACCGACTTTACAGACAACCAATTTTTTTTATTTTATTCCAAAATTTTTCGATATTATTATATTAAATTGATTATTCATATTTTTTTGTTATACTATACAAGATGATGCCCGCGACTTCGTCCGCGTGATTTAAGGTTTTTTGATTCCCACGGGAACTCTGTAATTTTCCGGGATAATAAGTAGCCTATGTGTTAATCCTGTTTATAAGCTATCTCCATTCCAAATTTCCGCCAAATCGGTTCATTCGTTGTAGCGTGAAAAAGTAATAAACATCCATCCAAACATCCATCTATACATCCTCACAAACTTTTGCATAGTCATCGCATCGCATAGTAGGAACTAGGATAGTAGGATATACTGCATCACAAAAAAAAAATTGTGATGCAGCTACAAATTTACGATTTTCGGATTTTTTCCTTTACTTGTGCTACATGATATTGCTTCATGCCAAATTTCATGATTCTAGGTCAACAGGAAGTACCCTCTAGGTCTTGCGAGTGTTAAAATATGCTGCATAGATGGACCATAAAAGGCCGTATCTTTTGATTGCGTCGACTTAGACTTTGTCACAGCTACGAGGGATTGCAGACCTGAGTATTTGATACTATTTTCAACTTGATACCCTCCATGTGTTCCTGAGAAAAAGGGTATTGACAGACGGACAGACAGACGGACAACGAAGTGATTCTAGAAGGGTTCCATTTTTAGTACGGAGTACGGAACCCTAAAAATGAGAGTTATGACAGTTTAAAAGGTAAAATTTTGTTTGGTCCTCCTGAAAATTAGGGGTTTGTCGCTTACAAAATTTGAAATATCCAGCATCGATATATCGGATTACACACGGACCTCGGATTACAAAGGGCGTAAAGGACATTTTGGCCAAAACTTGAACTTTTTAATGGTATCATAATCAGTTTTTAACGCTCTTTCGATCTGTCTTATTTACGTCTCAATATTCGCTAAAAATGTCGTTGACGATCTAGATTTTTGGTGTTCTTAAACATGAATTTTCGAATAAATAGGTCACTACTAATGATACTACACTATGTAATGCATACATAGCATAATATCTATTAAGTATATTGTAAAAGTATTTTGAAAAGAGCAACTGCCGAGTTTCTTGCTGGTTCTTCTCGGCAGGAACGGCATTCCGAACCAGTGGTAGACTCATTGACGATTGTAAAAAAACTTGTAAAAGTTTATTTGAATAAAAAAACATTTCTATTCTATTCTAATGGTCGTAAAGCTTGAGCTAAAACATAATATTATCAAAATTATTTTTTTTTAATTTTAAAAAGTAAAAAATATTCATATCTATTTCTATTTATCAACCTATAAACGTCCACCCGCTTTCAGGAGTTCCGCAATGATTCCGTCATCACCAGGCGCTTTGTTGTTCTTGAGCTGTTTGAGAGCCATACTAATCTTGTATAGGCTGACTGACATCTGGGACATCTTCGGTATAGTTCATAAATCATAACGAATAATTGATCGTCATAGTCACCGTCGTTGGCAACAGTTTTTGATTTAAAATTGCACTGTCGATTCAACATGATTCAACGAAATACAGTCGATTATCGAGTGCAGGCTCGCGTCACCGTAGAAAAAATATGTCGATATAATAGGCAGATAATATGTCGGGTCTCGTGACGTCACCACGCTCCTGCTTCCCTTGATGGATTAAATATAAAATATTTCTTTCTAAAATGTTTATAGTTTTTAATGCGCTTGATTATTTTTTTGGATATTTTGATACTTGATACAAAAAAAATAATTGTAATCATATGAATAAAAAAAATGGATGGAGAAATTTTGCACTGTGAGTAAAAGGGTAGTTTTTGAAAAAAATATAGTCTCTTGGTATATTGTTTGGATTTTCAAGTTGTAGGTACAAAACGGCTATAAAAGGACATTCCAGTGAAAAAAATTCACAGAGCAATTTTTCGCTGCAAGTTACATTGAAAAAACGTATTTTTCAAAATTTGGTGGTTTCGACTAGGAGTATATTTTGGATATTTTATATTTTGTTTCTAGACTTTACATGAATGTTTTAGGTGAAGAAAGTTTTGACCGAGCATTTTGCCGAACTGAGATATTAAGCATAAAAGAGTTTAGGTAAAAATACCTAACTTCCGTTCTAATTTTTTTTTGGATATTTATAAAATACGTTTAACTACTGATACTTTATCATTCTGTAAAGTTTCGTCGCCTGAGGAATTGATGTTGGGGTCCACTAGCTTCATTGCCTAGACTAAAAGCCACAAGAGTCGAGTCGAGGCAAATTATATTGAACGCAAATGCGTGCCTGTTACTTATCTGTTCGTCGTGGACGGAATATACGAGTAGATATCGTTACGTCGTTCCTAAGCTATTTGGCGCTAAATATTCTCTTCTATAATATAAAAATCAATTGATATTCGTTAGAATAGCTATAACTAAAAAACGGTTTGACCGCTTTTAATATTTTTGGAACGAAGTTCCCTATGGCGCGTTGCGGAGGGACCCTAGCCGGCAGAAAACGTCCGTAACGTTATGAAAAAAGCGTAAGATTTGGCCTAAGAATCTTATATTATAATAATTTCAATAAGTTGTGTATGGCCTCCGTGGCGCAATCGAGGTTGGTGGACCGAGCCCACCCGGAGGCGCGCAAATTTATTTTCATTTTTTATTTTATAAAATTCATTTTGTCATTTCGATTTTTATCGATAAAAAAATCATGTTAAAAATGTATACCCCAAAAATTATTTTCATTATACCTCGAATAGAACTTGAAATTAATATTTTTATAATAAGGAACTTCGTTCCTATCTGGTGCCCACGACACCACACGACTTTTTTTTGTTTTGTTTGCTCTACATTTTTCTCTTTATCCTCGCTTTATATGTATGATAGTGCAAAGATAATGCAAAGTGTGTTTGTTTTTTGGTTTGTCCTTTAACCACGGTCTCGGCAACGGATAGACGTGGTATTTCGCCTGGATATTTGAGGACTTTGAGAAAAGCATAAGCTTGAGATCTTTTATCCCCGCGGGATTTTTACAAATATAACTCAGTTATATTTTTAAAAATCCCAATTTTACAACTCAAAGGCGAGCGAAGTTGCGGACAAAAGCTAGCTAGTCACAGTTTGGCGTGCTAATCACAATGTAGGTAACTACGCGTACATAATAGATTCGATTATATTTTCTTGAGTGCAATTTTACTGATCTACTACTTAATAGCTGAGCGACATTGTAGCGGTATGCAATGAATGAATGATGAAATACAACCTAAAGCTATAGGGCTTTAGGTTGTATTTCATCATTCATTCATTGACCAACCAGCTTTAATGATAATCTCTGACAGGATTGACCCCTGAACACGGAAAATGAAGCATTGCGAGACCTTTGACTAAAGTACGAGTATGTCCATCAATGAAATAAATTACTGTAGGATTGACCTTATAGATCAAAAAACATACACTATTTTGTACTTAGAAAATAAATAAGCCTTTTTAGTTGTGTTTACAAATAAATGGCTGAACCTTGGCGGAAAATGGGCATTTTCCCTCAGCAATTTTAATTTTTAACAAAGAAACTTAGGTCCAGCCGTGAACGTCGACCTTAGAGGTTGTGGACTTACTAGAATTCGCGCAGGCTTTAGCTTTTGGGTATAGAATTTAGCCAAAATGTGGCAAATTTTCGGCAGATCCAATTAATATTGTTTGTGAAGCGGTATCGAAATTTAATTACACCCTTGTTTTTCACCCCGCTTCATCGGCGCTGTTCGGCGAATAGCAATTTAAATTGAATAATATTTATACGAACCCTTCCAGTTTCCACAGTTAGTTGACACAATATCTACCTGAAGTTTAATGTCCTCCCGATCTAATACGGTCACGGCGGCCAATCTCCACAGGTTAGTCATCTGCGGAGACATTATAGTGCACAATTTTATGCGCAATCAGTTGCACTCTCTATTATCTCACTCTCATCGTCCGATGGTACGGAAATCCGACACGACTGGAGAGGCGAAGGACCGACGCGTTTACTTGCTCTACGAGGCACAGGGGTCACACACCGCCAACTTCCTAACTCCGGACTAGTACTGAGTATTCCTTGTCAGAAAACACCAATACCTACATTCTTTGACCCGACTCGGAAATCGTACCCGCGACCTCGTCATCTGCAATCGAACATGTTAAACACCAGATCAACGACGCAGATAAAACAAGTATTCGAATTGCAAAACCTGCCTCCTGTGGAAGTATAAACTATGTTACAAGAAACAGCCTAGTAGCAATTTGCGTTGGCTGTTAGTTGGGCCTTTGTCCCTAGTTTGGTTGGCCAACAGTAAGACTTGTCATCCCTAAAAATCGTGGTGCATAGAAAGCGGGATGTGGTTGGCCTTACGAAGGGACTTAGGCTGAGATCTGTAGATCGTACTCTGATACTGCTTAAGATTCAAGATAGAGTTAAAATGAGACATTAATATGTCCTGGCATAAATCTGTCTCGTTTTAACTCAATCTTGAGTCTGAGCTAAGTGAGACTGCCATCTATTGATCTCATCTTTGGCATCACCACTACTATCTCCCAACCGTTGGCTACCGTTGGCTACAAAACCCCAACGTAAAGTGTGAAGACAGAGTAGTTGAATTAGTACTTTGTGACTTTTCGGTATATTTCAGACGTACGATAACAATTCAGATTTACAATGCTCCGTTACAACCACCAAACCATGTTGTATAATTCACTAAATGCGCACATTTTCATCTCCAGACAGTTTAATGTCGGTACAATAACGCCTCGGGGAACGTAGTCGTTTGCTTCAATAAAATATTAGGAAAACATGGTTACATCGCAAAAAGTAATTACGTTGTAATTTCTACAGCCGAAACGAGATGTATTATTATTTATTTTGTAAAATATACCTACAACGCTAATTATTATTATTTATTTTTGTTAATAGAAAAACTGGAACACGTAGAATATATGTTATACATGCCTACATATTTATATTTACTTACATTTTTCCTAAATACAATTTTCAGACCGAGCTTTGTTGCTGAATTTTGATAGCTCGTTACCCGCACAAAATTATTACGTAGTAGTACCTACTGTGCGCGCGGTAATAATAATGGAAACCGCTCCCGCGCTTCGGCCGTATGAATGCAAAAGTATTGTATTTGACATTTGCTAGCGTACCTGTATTGCACCCACAAGAACAAAGAAGAAAAAGATCATACTCCTAAAGAAAATATGAAAAAATATCGCAAATGTGGCCCAGGCTAGAACAACTTTTAAAATAAAAAAGTTTGTTGAACAATGTTCATAGCAGCAAACGAGTGTTTCAGCATACTGCTGTCTCAGTCCAACCTGTGGTCCAACTCCCTGCCGTTCAAACTTCTTGGCAGATGCTTATAAATTCTTGTTTGCTTTAGTACTCTTCTCGTACGCTTGTGTCCCGGTAGGAATTTCATACAATTTATTAAGTGCTTCAGGAATTTTCCGAATACGTCGACATGCATTGATTAACTTTTGAATAAAAAGTTTCGTTACCATTTTCGTTGTGGATTTTTTTTAGGTTAGTACTTTTTTTAGGTTATATCTCAATCCCTGAGGCCTGCTTGCAGAAACGCCGGGTTATCCTCCAAACCCAGAGTTAGCTGTTGCTTTGACAGATTTCGTATAAAGCTTCTGTCAGAATTACAAATTTATTCCTGGGTTAAACCTATTCCGGCGTCTCTGCAGCGGGCCTTATTCAAGTGGTGTCAAATTTCAGCAGTGGGGACCCTTAGTTTTGAGTTATAAATAATAATATGTTCGTATTTCGAACTCCGTGTTTTTGTTTTATTCCTGCAATTATCGCGCCCGTTCCGTGGGTGCGATTCGAACATCTCATTTTGCACAAGACGCTTTGCTTTCTCGTTCCTAATACGCACTGAGAGGAAATCCTTTTTCCATTTTTCCAACTAACTGTAACTATATAACTTGGGTACCATAAAATCACGTGCGAATAGGTATCTTCTAGGCAACCGCGCTTTATCTTAGGCTCTACCTGCATTTACCAACAAAAAAAGAGTATAATATAAGAGTATTTAAAGTAGCACTGATAGCCTATGGTTAGGATTAGGACTGTGGTCTCCTATTCAGGTTCGATCTTGGGTACGCACCTTTGACTTTTCGGAGTCATGTGCGTTTAAGCAATTATCACTTGCTTCAACGGTGAAGAAAAACATCGTGAGGAAACCTGCACATCTGAGAGTTTTCTATAATGTTCTTGAAGGTGTGTGAAGTCCGCCAATTCGCATTGGGCCAGCGTGGTGGACTATGGCCTATAACACTTCTCGTAGAGGAGACCTGCGCTCAGTAGTGAGCCATTGATGGGTTGCTAATGATTTGAAGTAGACGAAGTCCCGACCAAAACGTAGATTAGGTAATTAATTTATGTTGTGTGGTACGGAATCCTTAGTGTGAAATTCCGACCCGCACTTGTTAGAAATCCTTAACGATACTTATTTTCTGGGTAAAATCATGTGTACTATAATTTCACTATACGAGCCTTCAAGCTTAAGTCATTAGGGCCGTCGTCGCGAAGGTAATGTATGTGATTAGAGTGTATGTAACGGCGACATCTGGTGATGTTAAACTAGGTGTAATCTTTTCGGCGAAATTGCTTGATTATGTTGTACAGGATGTTACTAAGAGGAAATTATAATCCTATACATTGTATATACGGTACGTATACTATCAGGTATCTTAAATTAGTAGCTTTAAGCCGCTTCTTCGTCCGTGTGGTTAGATTTTTTACACACCGCGGGAAACCGTTTTAAGCTATTGCATAGCTTTTATCGCGGGCTTTGAACTAGGACAAACAGTTTGAGCGCGGCGACCGAATCAAGAAATTCCGTAACGAAAATAAACCTAATACCGTCGTTCAGTAAGCGTTCAACATTTTAGAGGTTCACAAGGTTGTTTGGCGCAGTGGGCGAGCGGCCGCTTTTTTTACCGTATGGTGTATGATGTCGCAGGTTCGAATCTCACTCGCGAAGTAGTGACAGTGCGCTTTTCTTGTTTGTTTGTTTTTTAATTTTTTTTACATAATTTTTATTATGCAAAAAAAATATTGCATAAATATTATAATTGCATAAGTTGATAAAAAATGCTATGCAATAGCTTTACCGCGGCAGTCCCCGAGTTCCACTTAATGTTTTATTTTTCCGAAAGAAAAGGTAGCCTGAGACACAGCTCAACTATACCCATGCAAAAAATGACGTCGATCCTTTTTTCCCTTGCTGCGTGATTGAAGGACAACCCAACAAATAAATACACTCGCATTTTTAATCATTGTAAGGATTTAAATGAAAGTCTTTTATCCCGGAAAATCAACATAGCTCCACATGCGGATGAAGAAATACATCCATGATGTTACATTGTTCCAGATTCTTCTACTTCATGAAGCGTCGAAGGGCAGTTTCTCCCGGGTGTTCGATCTGGAAGCTGGGGACGACGAAGAGCCGGGCACGCCGCGGACGTCGCCCTACGAGAGCCGATTCCCAATCAACATCGGCATCACGGGCTTCGTCGCAACCACTGGGGAGGTAATGTCAGTGATTTACAGTGATCATTTTCCTTAGAACCCAATACTTGAATATTGAATAGTATTAAAAGTTATGGCGTTCTAGAATAGAATAAATTTTGTATTCAAATAAAGTGCTTTCGAATAGTCATATGAATCTGCCACTGGAATGCCCTTCCTACCGAGAAGAACCAGCAAGAAACTCGGCGGTTTCTCTTTTTCAATGGAGTTTACAATATGTACTATGGATGTGTATGCAGTGTATGCAGTGTTTCCAAAAGGAGAGGAAATGCCAAAAATGCATACTTACAATACATGTTAAGATGGACAGACAGAAAGTAGCCCCATTTCCACCGTTGGAACCCGTTCACGAGCATGACGCATGATCCAGCCGTTGCTTCACTCAACCATATTTGAGGGAACGTAACAACCCGCATCACACGACACCTCCAAAATGTTTAAAGAGAGCATGACATACTTTCCCATATAACCTGTCAACAATCCTATGCTAAATCTTAATGCTTCACGTTTGCGCCGTTTTATCCATAATGCCTTATCTTTAATGCTAGTCTTTAACATTTGGATGAATAGCATACTGTAGGCTGATATTCGCATGAAGCAAGTATTAATTACATTCGCGATATTCCGTGAGCGTGATAGTCACCTGGGTCACAGCTGAAAATCAGCGTCTGCCATTGTATGCATCTTTTGGCATAGGTATAATGACGCAGGGGATAGTGCTGAGCTGTACACCCGTTCTGGTGGTCACAAACGAAAATATTACTTTTGTATTTAGTTTTGTCAGTGTCACGAACAAATAGATTTTCTTTCTTTCTATATTCGGAGCTTTGTCGGTTTTATGATGTACTAGCTGATGACCGCGACTTCGTCCGCACGGATTTAGTTTTTAAAAATTTACTTCTACTATAAACTTTCATTATCCGAGATAAAAAGTAGCTCTCCCGGTCTGAGGAACCACTACTACACCCATTACTATACCCATGCAAAAAATCGCATCAATAGGCTGTTCTGTTGCGACGTGATTGAAGGACAAACCAACAAACAAACTCACTTTCGCATTTATAATATCAGTAATGCTTTATTATAACACTTTTTATAATTGTCAAATTTTTTACCATTCCTAACCAAAGACAAAATTACGTTTAGCTGTCATTTACGTTTTGTTATTCCACTGTCATTTGCGTTTTGTTATTCCATGTCAGATGGGTTTTTGTTATACCACGTTTTATAGTGACATGACGGAAACGCGGTCGAACGGGATAAAAAGTATCCTATGTCCGTCTCCTGGTTCTAAGCTACCTCTCCACCAATTTTCAGCCAAATCGGTTCATCCGTTCTTGAGTTATAAATAGTGTAACTAACACCACTTTCTTTTATATATATGATGTATGATGTATATCAAAGCATCTAACACATCGGACGTCCTACACTCGATTGCAGTTGTAAGTTTGTTGTACCGTACAAACAATCCGAATTAAAAATCGAATTAATAAACCCAACAGCACTAACAAAACCATCTTTATAATAGAAAAGAATAACGTTTATTTGTTGTAGACTAACATACATATTATTATTTCTAAAAAGATGAATGAAATCAGTGGTGATTATCTAAATCTGCTTTACATAATTGGCTCGATCGACATGACACGCCATGTTCCTATTAAATAGCTGCATAATAAATTACTGAGAATTAATTAATCTAACACTGAATTGAAGAAATATTCATTTACCGAATCCCGTGGATATTTTCTGAGATCATTTTATTGAGCAATCAGAGATTTTTTTATCAGTGTTTCTTATAATTTGGCTCAGATTGCTTGCATCCTAGAAACGGACTCGGATGGGACTTTTTATCCCGGAAAAACAAAGAGTTCCCACGGGATTTTTAAAAATCTAAATCCATAAAAGATAAATATAGAAAACATTAAAGCTTGTTATTTATTTTATCAATCTTTACTACCTTTGGCTCGCAACTTCATCCGCGTGGAGTAAGGTTTTTAAAATCCCGCAGAAACTCTTTAACCGACTTTAAAAAGGAGGAGTTCGGAATTTTTTTTTTTAAATGAATGTTCACCGATTATTCGAAGACGCCTGAACCGATTTGGAAAATTCTTTTTTTGCTTCTTGAAAGGGTATACTTCCCAGGTGGTCCCATTTAAATTTTATCAAAATCAGTTGAGCGGTTTTTAAAAATCTACAATTAATTATATACTTTGTAGTGGCGCGGGCGTTTGAAGTCGGTTTTTTTAAAAAAGAATTTTTTACGTTAAATTATTGTTTTTCGGGATAAAAAGAAACCCATATATCACTCTCCAATTCCTCACCTATATTCATGCTAAAAATCACTACAATCCGTAGCTTTTTTGTGACGTGATTGAAGGACAAACCACTAAATCCATAATAAAATAGTAAGTAATAAATTTGTATTTCGCAGACAGTGAACATCGCTGACGCATATTTGGACCCGCGCTTCGACCCTTCCGTGGATGAGGACGCGGGGTTTAAGCACAACACCATATTGTGTATGGCGATCAAGAACTCCGAGGGGAGGATTATAGGTGTTATTCAAGTGAGTTTAATAAATCCTTAACTTAAAAAAAATAAGTGGCACTCGGGGACTGCCGCGGTAAAGCTATTGCATAGCATTTTTTATCAACTTATGCAATTATAATATTTATGCAATATTTTTTTTGCATAATAAAAATTATGCAAAAAAAATAATTAAAAAACAAACAAACAAGAAAAGCGAACTGTCACTACTTCGCAAGTGAGATTCAAACCTGCGACATCGGCGCTCGAAAGCGGGCCCTCGCCCACTGCGCCAAATAGAGCTACTTGAGAACCTCTAAAATGTTGAACGCTTACTGAACGACGGTGTTAGGTTTTTTCGTTACGGAATTTCTTGATTCGGTCGCCGCGCTCAAACTGTTTGTCCTAGTTCAAAGCCCGCGATAAAAGCTATGCAATAGTTAAAAAATCATCGTCACTGTCAAGAGCCCACTGCACGATATCATACGTCTCTTGCAAGGATCGTGATATAGGTAGCGTTACAGTACGACGTGTAGAATCCGATTGGGAGTAAAGTTTAATTTAGGTAAACTGCAATACATCTTCTAGAGTCAGCCCTGTAGTGTTATACACTACAGGGCATAGTATATCTTCTTCTTCTTTATCAACCTATAGACGTTCACTGCTGGACAAAGGTCTCCTGCATGGACTTCCACAGGCTTCGGTCTTGCACCGCTTGAATCCAGCGGCTCCCTGCGACTCGTTTGATGTCGTCGTTCCACCTAGTGGGGGGTCTGCCAACACTGCGTTTTCCGGTGCGGGGTCGCCACTCCAGCACCTTGGGACCCCAACGACCATCAGCTCTTCGAACTATGTGCCTCGCCCATTTCCACTTGGTATGTCGGTGACTGGTTCTCCTACGGATCTCCTCATTTCTGATTTGATCTCGCAGGGACATAGTATATAGCAACAAGTATTGGGTAGAAGCGGGTAGAATCATACCACATAAATACAGGTACCACGGTGTAGTGGGGGGCAGTCGTGTATAGACCGCATACAGAGCGGCACGTGAGTGTGTGTTTTATCAACATGTAGAATGCATGAGCATTCCACAATGCATTCTACTGACGATGCAGCCGAAAATGTTAACGGGCTATTTTCTACGGCATCGTCACTTATCATCAAATGAAGAACATGTTTTCTGATGCGGGGTCGCCATTCAAGCACCTCGGGGCCCCAACGTCTATACGTTGAGCTATGTGCCCAGTTCTCATACGAATCTCCTTCTCTTCTTCTTCTTAGTCGATACGCTCTTGACAGAGCGGTCGTGGTCGTCACTTGGGTGTTGTGGCACGCTTCACAATACGCCTCCACTCCTCTCTAACAGCTGCCTTTCTTGTGCATTCATGCAACGGGACATCCACCGCAGCCCTCACCTGGTCTGTCCATCTCATAGGCGATCTGCCACGTGCTCTAGTGCCCTCCACTCTTCCCTGGACCACTAGACGTTCAATCGAGATATCATTACGTCTTGACACGTGACCAAAGAAAGTGAGTATGCGAGCTTGCACAATAGAGGACAGACGCTGCTTGATACGGAGTTCTTCGAGAATGGACTTATTGGTCCGGAATTCGGTCCAGGACACTCTCAACATTCTTCTCCAGCACCACATCTCGAGAGCGTCTATTCTCTTCTTTTCACTTTCTCGCAGGGTCCACGTTTCCGAAGCATAGAGGAATATGGGGAACACAAGCGCTCTAACTAGCCGGGTCTTAGTGGCCTTTGTTATATTACGGTTCCTCCATATCTTCCGCAACTTATCCATGGCTGTCCTAGATATCGCCATACGTCGTTTCTCCTTATTTCTCCTTATAATCTCCTTATTTCTGTATAACTATTGAGTCGGCTATCGGTATAATTCCATTAAAGTAAAGTTTAACTTCTGTAAGATTTTTAGTTTCGTGGACACGAATTACTGCCTGATATTGTTACTATAGACTATGCGATATAGCTATGGAACATAGACAAGAAGTCCGGTCGATGCGGAAAACGATCGAAATCGACACGGTCGAAGTTCACTGATGATAATTATTCGTTTGTATGCCTTACACAGGCGTGTTGCCAACTCCATTTTAACGACCCACCGTGGTACTATCGTTTTATTGCGTAACAAACGTACCCATTATCGTATTCTATATCGACTGTTCCTGTGGGTAAAATTAGCATGTTCATTGTTCGTGTTATAGTGAAAACCAAAACTAGTTGTTACTTTATAATTTTTAAAATTATTCAAAGCAATGACTTAATTTATATTTATCCATCCACGGGTAAGTACCCAATTTGTAGCCCCAAACTTATAAATTAATTGAATTAATCATTAGATATGAACTTTATTAACTTCGCTTAAATGTCCAAAACATCTTTCATTAAGTAAGCTAAACTTGGTTCACTTGGTTTATAGCTTGCATTAATAGCGCGGAAACTTTTGTTTATAGCCGCAACTCGCTCCGTTCACAAAAGCCTTTATACAGCCTCCGTAATACCAAGCAATGAGAAATAGAAAAGCAAATTTTAAAATTTAAGACCCATTGTTCAGAAATAAATTACTGCTAAACTTTATCAGAGATTAGTTGAAGAAGTTTAGAGTGATAACGTCGAAGCTCGCGTAAATCGAATTTCAGATGTTACGCTTACGCCATCTATCCGACTTCACTTAAAAATTAAGGTACTCTTTGTTATAATTTTGTATGTCGATCCTAGAAATATTAATATGACAAACCGGAGGAATGAAATAAGTACGATATTTTAGCGGTTGCAACAAAAAATATTGAATTGCGATTAGAGTAACGCCATCTAGGATCATTTTAAGCGTGATTTAATTTATAAGAAGAGTTAGCAATCTTTTTCTTGCTACCCTCTCGCTTTAGGAACCTCGCGCACTATACGGCCTCGATCACACCACAGAGTAAGGCTCGTGTGATCACACGGAGTAGTGATAGCCTAGTGATCATGACTGCGGTCTCATATTCGGGGGGGTCGCGGGTTCGATCCAGCAACCAGCATGAAACTCCGCGGTTCCTAAAGACCTACTAATAGTCCAGATCTAGATGTGCTATTCATTTCATAATTCAGCTCAACCCATCGTCGGCTCACTACTGGGCGGAGGTTTCCTCTCGAATGAGCAGGGTTTAGGCTATAATCTACTATGCACCTTTGAGACCATTAGGGAAAGCTCTCTGATGACGTGCAGGTATCTTCGATGTTTTTCTTCATTAATGTTGTGTTGAATTTTGAATGCAACTCACAACGCACTGTTCACATGTTATATTAATATCTTTAAATTGATTAAACGAAAAGTAAAGATCAATGTCCGGAACCCGCGACCTCCCAAATAGGAGACTGCAGTCCTAGCACTACGCTATAACTGCTCTTATTAGGGTACGTTTACGCACACACGGCGCGTGGTGCGGTGCCCGCCGCGTCGCCCGCCGCGGTGCCCGTCGCGGTGCCCACCGCGTGCTCCGCCGCGTTCAACGCAAACGCTTCTGTATAAACGCTCTCATACTTGGCCATATGTTTGAGTTTATCGCGTGACACGACGCACCACGCGCTGCGCAACGCCCCGCGTGTGCAGAAACGTACCCTAAGGCTATCTGGATGTGTTAGAAGATATTATAATATGTATCTTGTATTATACGCTACGTACGGCCGAAAGCTTATTTTATTTCTGAGATTGTATGCCTGATATTGGAAAGTTGGAACAAATTCCATTCGACGAGCTTTGAATTTATTTCACGAAACGGAAATGTAACTAAGGAAAAAGCATTGGAATACAATTCCCCGCGGACTCTGAGCGTAATAAAATTACCGAAGTCGAGTCGGAAATGGTTGCAACAAAGAGTCTTGTGCGAATTAATGAAAAATTCAGCCACACACACACTCGCAAATATAAAATAATGTTGGATACACATTGCGCAATGCGGACGAAACAATGCGACAGCGAAAATGCGTGAGAAAGTTACAATTTTTGACCTAGATCTAGTATTGGTTAAAGGGGTTGTTTCAAATATATGAATATGGAGCCTGGGCCAGGTCTTGGTACAGTCTTTCAAAATGTTTGGGTTCATGAAATAGTGATTAATTTTTCTTTATTTCTCATCAAAAGGTCCTTTTTACGAGGTACAATGCGAAATTATTTTGCAAAATAAAAGCGCAACAACATGGCGTTCTTTTTGACAATGACACGTACTTACACGTGTCATGATGATATTTGACAGCAATTGACATTTGACATACCAGCAATTGACGTTTGACAATTGAAATGGCATTAAGATAGACAAAAAAAGCAGATGGATGCACTCCGGGAGTTGCTATTCTACAAACGTACCCAATTATAAATTATATATTTGTACTTCTTATTCACTGTAAAACTGCAAAAACGCATATTTTATTTGAATTTCTATGATTTAATACTATTTTTTGGTATAGTGTACAAGTACCCGGCCCAAGGTGAAACAACCCCTTTATTGAGGTTCGGGTCTGAAAAGTCTTACCTATTACAATAATAAACAAACTCTTGCCCTCGATTTCGTACGTGTGGTTTTACCTTTTTAAATATTCTGTGGGAACCTTGTGATTTTCCGGGGTAAAAACCTTTACTTATCTGTCTCCAGGATGTAAGTTATCTCTGTAGCAAAATATATCAAGATCAGTTCAGCGGTTAGGCTCTACATTGTCTCTAATATAGGTACCTAATCCAATTCAAAATTCAAATTCAAAATTATTTATTTCACGTAGGTCAACCTGTGGCTCCTATGACAAGTCATGAATTCATGATTCTACCACCAGTTCGGAAAGCGGATTCTGCTGAGAAGAGCCGGCAAGAAACTCAGCAGTTGCTCTTTTCAAAATAATCATTTTACAATATTATTATGAAACTATTACATTTCCACAATGAGTGGAAGTTCCAAAAAAAAAAGTCTACATCACAAGCTATTCACTATTTTATTACGAAGAAATTCTTAATATTTATTGCATAAAATGTAGCCTAAAACCTTTTATTAATATAAATGCGAAAGTTTGTGAGGATGGATGTTTGTTACTCTTTCACGCCACAACGAATGAATCAATTTGGCTGAAATTTAGACTGGAGATATCACAAACCCAAGATTAACACATAGGCTACATTTTATCCCGGAAAATTAAAAAGTTCCCGTGGAAATTAAAAAACCTTAATCCTCGCGGACGAAGTCGCGGGCATCATCTAGTAACTTTATATTCAAGTGCAGCTCTTCAGGTTTTTGTTTTTTTTTTTGATAATTTTCTTGTTACGCTCACATTTGTGCACTTTAAAATCTCCTGCCTGTTTTGTCAGTCTCTGTGACATTGATTGTTGTTAATTTCAAGAGAATAAAATAATCGACGGAGCGAAGCGAAGGTCTCTGAGTTTACTAGAGCGATTTGCACTTGTCCGTCCGTCCGTCTGTCACAGCCTTATAACTTCTGAATTACTGAACGTAATTACTTCAATTTTAGATATGATATGTAAACCGATGGCCTCCAGCCGAAAATGGCTTAAAAAGTTATAAAAATCTTTATTTCAGGGGGGCTCCCATACGAAATGGGGGGCTTTCAAAGTGGAGATTGTATTCGAGGCTAGATTTCTAAAACCACTTTGTTTTAAAACTTGAAACTTACACATAATTTGAGTTATATTCTGTACTTGAACAACAAATACTAAGATTAGATAAATATTATAAAGAAACGAAATTATTTGAGTTTTAATGGGCATCAATGTTTTTAACAAAACTTCACTATACTGTTACTAGATGGCGCTGTCTTTAATATTGTAAATATGCATCCCATCCACGAAAGCAGATGACGATTGACGTCATCAGATTCGGCGCGTTTTAATTATTATATAATATAGTTAAAACTACCTTGTGGGAATTATGGGATACCGCGAGGTCTCAGTTCGGGGCGAACCACTAGTTAATAATATAATTAATAAGCAGTGATAGCCTTAAGCCTAGTGGTTAGGACTGTGGTCTCCTATTCGGGGGGTCGCAGGTTCGATCCCGGGTACGCACCTCTGACTTTTCGGAGTCAAGTGCGTTTAAGGAATTAAATATCACTTGCTTCAACGGTGAAGGAAAACATCGTGAGGAAACCTGCACATTTGAGAGTTCTTCATATTGTTCTCGAAGGTGTGTAAAGTCCGCCAATTGGCATTGGGCCAGCGTGGTGGACTATGGCCTATAACCCTTCTCTGAGAGGAGACCTGCGCTCAGTAGTGAGCCGTTGATGGGTTGCTAATGATGATGATGATGAATATAATTAATGTAATAAAACCTGTTAATTATTATGTGATAAAAATCAGAGCAATAAAACATTGATGATCTTAACTAACATGAGATAACACGTGTCATCGTAAATGGAAGTTTCGACTCATTTTCGCATTTATAATATGGTTCGATAATAAATCGATTTCCTGACTTCCATAACGCCTTGCTCACCCATCCACATTTAATATACAGAAATCAGAATGTTTTTATCTATATTATGTACATAAGTAATTTCCTCTTCCCGCGGGTGTCGTACGAGGCGACTAAGGGAATATAACAAAGAACGGGCGGGCAGCAGCGTCCTCCGTGCTACTAGGCTACTACTAGGTACCATCTACTGCGATCACCAACCCGTCTGCCCAGCGTGGTGATTATGGGCAAACCCTCCCGTTGGGAGGGCCTTTAATCCAGCAATGGACTATTAATGAAGTAATTTTTGAAAGACGTAGTAAAAAAAATCACTGAGTTGTAGTCAGACTCATAATATAACTTCGTAGATACAATAAT
The DNA here is from genome assembly GCA_029955525.1 of Oeneis ivallda. Taxonomy (NCBI): domain Eukaryota; kingdom Metazoa; phylum Arthropoda; class Insecta; order Lepidoptera; family Nymphalidae; genus Oeneis; species Oeneis ivallda. Next base: position 14,404,598 of record JARPMR010000019.1, on the reverse strand, counting down.
AAATTAAATAATTATAAGTCTATAACTTGGCCCGGACTTGAGGCAAAATAAGACGAGACAAAATATGAAATAATACCATGGCTGTTTTGTTTTAACTTAATGAATCTTAAAAGAGTTGAGAGAGAGCAATATTTTTTTGCCTCATTCTTGGAAAAATTGAAGCTTCTAATAATAATAATGTTCTACCATTGAATTGAAACGTTGCCCAATCTTGTCTCTGCATAGTGATCTGAACAAGTATTTCTTTGATTAGATAAGAATTAAGGATAATTGCGGTAGAGACGATGGGCTGTTGGAATTAGGAGGCTTTGTGCGTAGTCGATCGATCGTTCGTCGTTTGGGAAAGGGGCTGCGAATTGCTATCCACGCTCTGGAGCCTACCTGGGTACCAATTGTCTAAAAGTTATTCCATTTATCGTATTCGTATTCGATGATATTAGCGTCAAAGTAAAATAATCCTTGATTGTATTGATTTAAAGTCACAAATTCCGTACAACCGATTTTAATATGGAGCGTTATGGAGCCTATCGTGCATACGTAAACGTATAAGAATGCATACACGAAATTGGGCTCTAATTCAATTCTGTTATGGTTTATTTTACTTTGGCGCTAATGTCGTCGAATACGATTACGGTCAATGGAATAACTTTAGACAGTGCATCTCTGGTCCAAAGATTGTCCATCGCTAAGTATATATCACGGAAATGCCTTTGAGCTTGATGGGCACTTTTGACTCGGGAACAATCAGAGAGAGAGGACAACTTGACTAACTTTAATTCAAAAGCGTTTTGTATTAGTTTATTTGAATAAAAACTTTTCTATTCAATTCTTGATGATGTTTTCATTGAAATTTAATTTCACTTTCCAAAACAATTTGATGTTAAAACAAACGTCTTCAGTCTTTTAAGTCCTATAAAAATCAGTTTATAGACAGATGGTACGAGTAGGTACTTTCGCATCATTTTCCATGAGAAAACGAAATCTTCTTCAATTTGTTTGCTCCCAAGAGTGTTTCTAGACGGATATTATACCGTTTCAAGTTTCAAAAGTTACAAAGTAAACGCTGTTTGTATTTTTAATTATAACAAAGACTAGTTAGCAGCTAATTTTGGCGCCTGAAAACTCCGCACTCCGGGGAAATTAATTTTTTAGTATAATGTAGAGATGAAGGCTGTGAGAAAATTGTGCGCGCTTTATTTCAACATCGTGTATAAGAAAGATTATGTAATATTTCTTTAGGTTAACATTTTTTGTGTACTTAGTTAGTTTTTAGTTGTAGGAAAGGTTTTTATTTTAATTACAAGCTTTTATTTAACTTGCAATGTATGTATTTATGTATGTATGTAAGTATTTCTTTGATCAGATAAGAATTAAGGATAATTGCGGTAGAGACGATGGGCTGCTGGAATTAGGAGGCTTTGTGCGCAATCGATCGCGTATGTGTGTCGATGTATGTATGTATGTATGTATGTGTGTAGGTCAAATCTTGCAAGATAAATTAGAACCACTTCCCGGTTTCCGATTGAGCTGTGCATGTATATGTTTATCAGACGACAATGCAATATTATTGTGCCATGGAGCTGATCTGATGATGGAGCTGATAGATGGCTATGGGAATTCTGTAATAATACGACGTATCACGTAACCCTACGAATTTAGGCTCATTTGATTCGTCTTGACAAGTACTCTGGTCCTAGATGGTAGCCAGGGTCTGACGATGTAGCCAGCTATTAAAAGCTTGATTTTTAAAAATAAAATCTTTAATTTACACTTATATTTATTTATTTTATGAGAAAGAGTCGATTTAGGTTTTAGCTATAGCGTATTCTGACTTGCGTTTGCCGCAGGCAGTAGCTGGATGCAAACGGCGCAAGATCACGGCATATGGAAGTCATTTCAAGTCCTATGCTTTACTCGCCTAATGTCTCTGCATTTGTGTCGTATTTTCATCTGCCCCCCGATTGTTTAAAAGTTGCCGATCAAAATCTTATTCATTTCATGGCATTCGCGTCAAAGTAAAATAAATCATAACAGCATTAAATTAGAGCTCAATTTCGTGTATGCATTCTCATACGTTTAGGTATGTACGATACGCTCCATAACGCTTCATGCTAGAATCGGTTGTGCTGAATTTTTGAATTTAAATCAATACAGTCAAGGAATATTTTACTTTGACGCTAATGCCATGACAAATATGAAAAGAATAAGATTTTGATCGGCAATTTTTAAATAATCGCACCTCTGATCGGACCATGAGAGTGACGAAATACTTGTGTACCTGTAACTTGTGTTTGTTTGCGCACGAATTGGAACACTATGGTACCTCCTACGAAAAGAGGCTACACAAGAAGAACATTGAGCCTCAATAGCCCAACGATTAAAGGTGCGGACTGAAAACTGATAGGTCGCAGGTTCGAATCCCACCCGTTGCACTATTGTCGTACCCACTCCTAGCACAAGCTTTCCGCTTAAGCTTGGAGGCTTGGAGGGGATAGGAGGATATTAGTCAACTTCAATTTGACTAATATTCTTTCTTAATAAAAAAAAAAAATCGTCTGTTTCAGTTGGTGAACAAGTTCGACGGTCTCCTGTTCACGAAGAACGACGAGAACTTCGTGGAGGCGTTCGCGATATTCTGCGGGATGGGCATCCACAACACGCACATGTATGAGAAGGCGATCACCGCGATGGCCAAGCAGAGCGTGACGCTCGATGTGAGTGCCGCTTTATTCTAGCCCCGAAGCAGACTTCCGCCGCGAAATCTATGCTAATTTTTTAAACTAAGTAGGTTTTGCCCGCGACTTCGTCCTCGCGAGTTGGCAACCGACGACAGTGTGTTTTATAATATTAGTAAGGATGCGAGACATGGTCGCTGACTAAGGGCCTCATAAGTAGGCTCAGGATCACTCAACGGGCGATGGAGAGAGCTATGCTTGGATCCCTGCAGGATCAAATCAGAAATGAGGAGATCCGTAGGAGAACCATAGTCACCGACATAGCTCAGCGAGTTGCCAAACTGAAGTTGAAGGTGCCTCGAAAAGCACGTAAAGCCGTCGGTCCTGCACTCTGATCTCTCTCCGGTCGTGTCGCATTTCCGTCCCATCGGACTATTAGAGTGAGGGAATAGAGAGTGCACCTGTGTTTGCGCAAACACTTGTGCACTATAATATCTCCCACGCAGATGGCTAAAATCTAAGGAGTTTGGTCGCCGTGACCGGATTCGGTCGGGAGAACATTACTTATTTATAATGTCTGTACTATAACAAAAAGTTTTTTGATACAATTACGTACAAGTAGAAGAACTACGATCTACATAGTAATCTCATTAACTGCTGAACGGGCTATAATTAACCCACTGTAACCTCTTTAATTGTATACGCGGTCTAATAAATGCATGGTCACGTTACAGGTATTAAGTTACCATGCGTCAGCTTCGTTGGATGACGCCCAGCGGTTAAGAGTAAGTACACACAAACACCATATTGTTTTTAAATCAATTGTTTTATTTCATGTTCAACCAAATCATCATCATCAAAGGTACTTATACATTTGTTTTTGATAATCTTATGAAAATAATTGCAAAAAAACATAGTTTAAATTTTTCTAGTCACATCACGACATTTAAACGAACACATTAAAAATGCGCAGCTTTTACAATTATTCAGTTTGGCAGCAATATTGATTAAACTAATAAAAGAATCGCTAACTTCACTACATTCATTAAACTCATAAAAGAATCGCTAACTTATAGAATCTGCGCTAACTTCACTACATTCATTAAACTTAAGAAAGAATCGCTAACTCATAGAATCTGCGCCAACTTCACTACATTCATTAAACTCATGAAAGAATCGCTAACTCATAGAATCTGCGCCAACTTCACTACATTCATTAAACTCATAAAAGAATCGCTAACTTATAGAATCTGCGCTAACTTCACTACATTCATTAAACCCATGAAAGAATCGCTAACTCATAGAATCTGCGCCAACTTCACTACATTCATTAAACTCATAAAAGAATCGCTATCTTATAGAATCTGCGCCAACTTCACTATATTCATTAAACAGCTCATGAAAGAATCGCTAACTGTGGAAATGTTATATTTTATTCTAACAAAGTTGCATAGGTTAAATCGGCTTGGCATCCAGCTGCCCACAAGATAGTATAAAAACTTATTACAATGTAATAGCTTCATAATAGTATTGTAAAATTATTATTTTGAAAAGAGCAACTGCTGTGTTTCTTGCCGGCTCTTCTCAGCAGAATCCGCTTTCCGAACCGGTGGTAGAGTCATGACTTGTCATAAGAGCCACAGGTTGGCCTAAGTGAAATAAATAATTTTGAATTTGAATTTGAATAACTTATAGAATCTGCGCTAAGTTCACTACATTCATTCACCAATCAACATAACGCACTATATTTTATGATTGAAGTCAACTCAGGAGACGCCAAACCGCATCGCCTAGCATGTGTGAAAAGAGTTATTTTATTATTTATTACACACGGTTTTCGTATGAGAAACAATGAAGACAATAATAAGTGTAGTACATAGTTACACATATTATGTGTAGTATATGTACGTACAATGTACATAGGTCCTATATGGACATGGTGTGATGAACTAAAATCTATTTTATAAGCAAATGTGTTGGAAAATAATATTGTTTGTTAGTATTACATGAAACAGTAGAGACACCATAGAAACCATATCACCTAAAAATTAAATGGGCTCTTGGATCAAATTGACACCCGTAACACTATACCCTAACATGCTGACGATATGATTGACGTCATTAAAACCAACCTCCACAGAAATACGTGGAACAGCGCTCGGCTTAGTAATGATCCTATTCGATATGCTTTCGTTACGATGAAATCCATAACGGCTTTGTGTACTTTACCTTTGATGATATTGTTTCCGAGTAACCACCCATGCATAGTTAATCTTGATAAGTGTTTCTTAATTTCCTAGTATTTCGCCAGCGGTAAAGGCTGAAACAAACAGAACGTACTGTAGCGCAGTGGTCTTATATGTGAAAGTTCCGGGCTCGATTCCTGGCTGAGGAAAATGATATAATTTTTATCTGGACTTGTCTGTTGAAAGCTCCACTGTCTATCAAAAAATCAGTTCTACCTTTTTAAGTGTGGTTAAATAACAATAGAATACTAATAAAAATACCAAGATTTCGGAGCACTATTTTGAATAACTAAATAAGGCTGCTTAAGCAATACGACCTCTGCACCCTTTTGTATTTTATATTTTTCCGTGCAAAATTGCTTACCGAAATTCACATAATATATAACCTGAATATGTTATTACTTCTTCAAACGAAATGCTCGCACAAAGGGACAGAACGTTTTGCCGGAACAATACCTAAAATAAAATTATGGCCTTTGAACGTGTATGCCGAGACAAAATACGTTCTCCTCCTATGTTCGCCTCCATTGGAAAAAATAATAAGAATGTTGTAACCTTGATCCTTGGAAGGGTGGTGTAAAGCATTAAAGTAACATTATGTTGACAAGGACGCGATTCCACAATAGACGATTTTTCTCAATCATCGACATCGAACACTATTCAAAATTCAATAGATTTCTAGTAAAATAAATTGTACCTAACTACCTAGGTGTATTCAAAACCAGCTTTTGCCCGTGACTGTACTACACAAGTTCGATTTTTCAAACCCCTATTTTACACCCTTAGTGGTTGAATTTTGAAAAATCCCTTCTCAGCGGATGCCTACCTCATAATAGTTATCTGTGTGCCAAACCGATCCGTCCACTGATATTGAGAGGAGGTTCAAAATCAGAGTTATTTTGACCTGGCGCCCGCTAAACTTAGGTACTTCATTCATAAAATAACAAATTAACAAAATACAAGCAGCAAAAACTGTCATGGTATAGAGCAAATGAAATTATCTATTTTAAATAAAACCGTCTATTTTTCTATACAGAACTTAAGGATACCCTCGTCAGCCCACTTCAATTTACACGAGCTCGCGTTTGACGATATAGACCTTACGGATGACGACACACTACGGGCGTGTTTACGGATGTTCCTAGACCTCGACTTTGTGGAGCTGTTTCACATAGATTACAGCGTGCTCTGCAGGTGGCTTTTGAGCGTCAAGAAAAATTACCGCAATGTAACGTACCACAACTGGAGGCACGCGTTCAATGTAGCGCAAATGATGTTCGCGATACTGACTGTAAGTATTCGAGGATTTTCTCGTTTTATACCACTATAAACTTCAACGGAAACAATGATCGAGATAAAATTAAACTGCATTTAAAAGAATTGTAACAAAACATTTACTAAGGCGAGGTTTTCACCAATTAATGGGTTTCTTAATGAAATTTTGGAAATAAGCAATCTGCTTTTTGGTAGGTAAATATTGTAGAGAATAGCTTCCGAGTCTTTCCGGGCCATGTCATAATAAACATGTTTGTGAATAGGTGTTAGTTCACCAACGATCTGTGTTTTGTTTTGAAATAGTTTTAATACTTTCAGGAGACTCAGTGGTGGAAAATATTCGGAGAGCTGGAGTGTTTAGCTTTAATTATCGGTTGTTTGTGCCACGACCTTGATCACCGGGGGACCAATAACTCTTTTCAAATCAAGTAAGCAGAATTGCTACGTACTAATGCTAACAAACTTAAACTATCAATAAGATTCTTTTTAAGTTAAGGTTGTCTAGAGGAGATCGCTAAAACGATAAGACCGCCTTTGCGCACTTTATTTTCAATTCTTGGTTTCAATTTGTAAACATCAGTTTTCGTGTGTAGCAATAACGAATTTTTTATCTATCTATCTACTAAAATAACTGATACTACAACTATAACTACTACCACCGCTACTACTGTCGTTGGGTACAGCATCCTGCAAGAAAGACAAACGACCAACTTTCAGCGTCGTCTCTGTCTCTCATACCTAAGTGTCGTTTTGTCTCTTTGTGCGACTGAGACGACGCTATACGAAGCCGATGTGTCGTATTGCCGGGTTCTGTATTAACCTATTAACACATCATTCGGCACACGTGTTTATGATTTGTATGACTGATTATAATAACGCCTGAGCAGTAGTGTTTCTGTCAAAGAAATAAGTGCTGGAGGAATGACAAAATCACTATGACGGATATGCATTTTTTCATAGCAGTTTTAAAAAGTTATCTTGTTGATTTATCATGGTACTAGGCTTACATTAAATAAAATTAGTATTCTTTTGCTATAATCCGCCAAACAGAATAAATATTTTAACACTCGACATACGTTTTGCGGAGCATCACCAGGAGATGTTGACTCCGCGATTCACAATTATAGCTAAGTCTGGCGGATTATAGCAAAGTAAACGCCTAAGCGCTCAAACCGGTGTGAGCGGGTGCGGGCAGCGGAGCGGGTAGCGGGCGCGTCCTCCTAGCGTTCATGCCGCTCACCACCCGCCTTAGATTAGGACACGTCCGCGTGTCTTCCTTCCAATTTCTTAGTAGAATAAACGCTTAAGATCTATAAGAAATTCTTATAGATCTAAGGCCTGCAGGATCTAATGCGTAAAATCAAATGGGCGGTCCTCGAAAACAGCGGGCAACGAGCGGTGCACTCCATACAAGCGGTGACCGCTGCCGCCGCCGCCCTGCAGCCCGCAAGATTCGAGACAGAGGCCTTAAGCATTTGTTCTACACACCGACCGCTCCGCTGCCCGCACCCGCTCGCACCTGGGTTTATTCTATTTAATATATTATGGCACTAGGTGTCGTTAAACACCTGTGTTATGGTTCCAGGGCATCGTCACCGCTCGCCCAGCTGTACTCCACGTCCACGATGGAGCACCACCACTTCGACCAGTGTCTGATGATCCTCAACTCCCCCGGGAACCAGGTGCTGGCCAATCTGTCCTCGGAGGATTATGAGAGGGTCGTCAAAGTCCTAGAAGACGCTATTCTATCCACCGATTTAGCTGTGTATTTTAGGTAAGCTATAAGTGACTGCTTGAATAATTTCTATATTTTTATTCTTATTATCTTTATAGATGACCTATATTACTATGTCAGCCCCATCGGTACACACTAAATAACAAATAAAAATAAATAAAATATATTATAAAATATATAAATAATACAAATAAAAATAAATTATACTTAAATCTAAAACTACCAATTTGGGAGAATCATTAACTAACAGATATACTTTTACAGCCTAAAGCTTACTGATTGTGTTCGCGAAGTAGTTACTCTTATTCATCATCATCATCATCATCATCGTCGTCATCATCATCATCATCATCATCATCATCATCATCAGCAACCCATCAACGGCTCACTACAGCGCAAAGATCTCTCAGAGAAGGGTTATAGACTATGGTTGACCCTGCTGGCCCAGTGCAAATTGGCAGACTAAATATGATAATTATATGATGGTCGTTGGGGTCCCAAGGTGCTGGAGTGGCGACCCCGCACCGGTAAGCGCAGTATTGGCAGACCCCCCACTAGGTGGACCGACTACATCAAACGAGTCGCAGGGAGCCGCTGGATTCAGGCGGTGCAAGATCGCCTGTGGAAACGTCCAAAGGTTGATAAAGAAGAAGAGAAGAAGATGATAATTATATCATCATCAATCATCAATAGCCTATAACAGTCCACTGCTGGAGTGCGATTCTCTTAAAAACATCTAGCGTCGATGTGGGCTGCGATGTTACATCGTTCACATCGACTTGACTTACAACGGTTGTAAAAATTGGTATTCTGTAGCAGCCTAAACCTCATCGACGATATTACTGTCGAGACGAACGCTGCGATGTTCTATCGGGCGAGCCGGTGTTGTCGTACTTTTTTTATTTAGTTTTCGGTAAAAGTTTACGATTGAGAAATTTAGCCTTTTTGGATACTTTAGAAATTGCTTTATTACAAATTTTTCTGTTTTAATACAAAATTACATTTAGAATTACAAAATACCATGAAAATAAACATTATATATAAGTTTTAACTTCGACCTAGGATGAATGCTCGTTGACCGTTGCCGATAACATTAAGACGAATTAAAAAATGAGGTTCATCGTTGAGGACCGAGGTACCGGCAGGGTGACCCGTGACCCAATCCATGTTTGTAAACACCAAACACTTGTGACTGTGAAGGCAATCGTATTTCTAACTCAATCTTCTTCTATCTTCTATCTTCTATAATATAATAAAACTGTAACAGGTCCAATTCTGTACATTGAAGATATTTTGAAAATTTTTGTTTGAGGGCACTCTATAATCGATACTGAAGCCAAAACAATTTTTTTTTTATTTTTTGTCTGTCTGTCTGTCTGTCTGTCTGTCTGTCTGTCTGTCTGTATCTTGGCCGCGCATCACGCCGAAACTACTGGACGGATTTAAATGAAACTTGGCACGATTTAAGTTAATACTACGAGGTATAATATAGGATCATTTTTATCCCGAAATTCAGCACGGTTCCCTTGGGAGAGGGGATGAAAGTCAAAAGTTGTATTTCGCTGTAATTCATTAAGGCGTATTCCGATTTAATCCATTCTTTTTTTGTTAGAAAGCAGGTTCTTTAGAGATTGTCCTGTAATTATTTCAAGGTCGTCAATTTCGTAGTTCAGAAATTATAGACATCACGATCTTCAGTATCAGGTCCAAATAACTTGAACCCCGGAATCTACAAGATACTTTGAATGAACGGCTCATCTTAAGCTGGCAAGCTTACTTTATCGTATATAGCCATCGTGGATAGCCCTATTTTGTCAGTCAAACTACTCCAAAGGCGTCAGATTTTGCCAAACGATCATTAAACCTACATACTACATAGTAGGTATGGATGTAATACATCGTATAGACTTAATGCTACAGTGTTTTCCTATGCAATTTAATATTCTAATCATACTAATATTATAAATGCGAAAGTGTGTTTGTTTGTTGGTTTGTCCTTCAATCACGCCACAACAGAGCCACGGATCGACGTGATTTTTTGCATGGGTACTATAGTTGAGGACATAGGCTACTTTTTATCCCGGAAAATCAAAGTGTTCACGAGGGATTTTAAAAACTAAATCCACGCGGACGAAGTCTAAGACTAGTATAAGTATAAGAACAAAACGAAACACTTAAAATACTTTAGAATCCTTGCAATACTACAGTCTACATCGTGACGCACTGGCAACAAGTGATAGTGTAAGGACTACTTTTGGATACCTACGTAAGATGTGATGTATGATGATTTGATAATAATTGAGTGCAAAAAACTGTGTTATTTAACCTGAAATCAATGTTTATAATGCTGCATTCACTACACATTTTGAAAAGTTGGTAGAAAGAAGCATTCAGTGGTGATGTTGATACACTCTTGGATTGACCAAAAGGATTATAAGTATCTATAGAAGTTGTCCCAAGAATTTGAAGAGTACCTATCGCAAAAGGTTTGTTACTTTGACTGGGTTTTACTATTAAACTGTACCTACTAACTAAAGTACTTTACTTACTTACTAAACACAATATAAAGGAACTGCCCAATAATAAAATATTTTATTAATTAATGAACTATTAATCTTTTCCAATGACTTCCCCTCTTGAAATTGACATCAAACTATATCTCGAATTTTACTAAAACAGTTTTGATTGAACTTACCACACTACTAAAAATAAATATGTAGCAAAAAACATCATTTCTAGCGGTTCAGGTCAGTGGCTTTTGCACACTGAGTTCTTATATATGTATAGTAAAAAAGGATGCTAGTTTCTAACTAATTTTTGGTTATCTGTATGTACTCGTAATATACCTAAGCCTAAGTAATTCAAACTACCCATATGTATTTACATAATTAATTATATTAAATAAAAATGTTTCAGCTGGAATTATTATGCGGGATAATGCACTCCATGACTTTCAGTGTGCATTTAGAAGGAATCAAGATGTGGCGAGCAGCTGCGCATTTAATATAATATAGGATAGGACACAAGTCAAGCCCTAATAAAATTTTTACACAACACAGCTATTAAACGCTAAAACTTGAAAAATAAAAACAGTTTCCTTTGATATGTATCTTTTATTTTTTCTCACTCTTTCTTTGAGGTTTGTGTTGGCTAGTAGTTAGCTAGAACAAAGTGCTTTCTAGAAATGTATCAAACATTCTCGTAACTGCTTGTCTATTCATTGCTACATGCCTTTGAAGAAGAAGCTGTAGGTATACATGTTGTGCTGCTAAATCTGCAGATTTGCTTCATGAAATTTCAATTATGTAGGTTGCCTCTATGTGAAATATCTGAAAAATCATATGAATAAGTACCTATTTATGGCATACATAAACCCTGTAGGGAGCATAAAAGGACACGTACCTAGTTATGTTACCAGCTCCTCGCCTACAACCACCAGCTCTGGGCCTACAAACGGTGGCAGTAAACGCTGATGTGGCATAACTGCTATCGCTTCTAGGAATGCGTCGCCTTCCCGTGAGAGCCAGAGGCCCGCACCGGGTAGATGATTAAGCTGTCGCGCGTCAATACGAACATACATCTCTGTTCAATTGTACTTTAGTTTTAACAGTCTTGATTAAATCCTTTATATTAAACTTCAAAATCAGTTTAATTTAAATAAACATCTCAGGCGTTCTGTTCCACAACGCTCCCCCAAATCTTTACTGGCGCAGCCCGGTAAGGGTTGGTATAAAAGTGCAGCTTTCACCCCCTCGTAAAAATCCGTGGAAATAAAGTTCGTGCCATAGCCGACCCGAACCAAACAAATAAATTCGTAAAGTGGGCAGACTACGTGAGCAGAGATGCTGGCAGCCGGTTGGTGAGTACCTTTTCACCTTCCTTACCCCTTGACGTTATAATAGGGTAAATCCTTTCCTAGTTAACGTAATCTGGTTATCTTACTGTGTTAGAATTATTAAAGAAGAATTATAAGAAGAATTATAGAGTAAAGAAGATTAAAGAATTATTAAAGAAGAATTATAAGCAAAATAAAGAGTAATTTATAAAGCATAGAATTTAAATTAGAAGAAATTAGATATTTAGTTTCAGACTTATTTTTGTGTTAATTAATGATTTATATGTGTGTGTTAATAAGGTAATAAGTTCCATATTATCTATTCAAGTAGATTTTAATTAATTCAAATATTATATTAAATCAAATCCTTTAATATAATTATAGTATTTAATATATATATATATAAAAAAATGGAACATATTACTTTGATTCCCCCGCAAATGCTAAAAATTATCCCCGTTTTTGGAGGAGATAAGAGGCAATTAAATTTATTTATAAGGAAATGTGAATATGTTATAAGTAAATTCCAAGGCACCGAGGAACAAAATGTTTATATAATGAATAGTATTACAAGTCGCCTAACGGATAAGGCCGCCTCGCTTATCAGCGAGCGAGAGGATGTTATGACTTGGGCCGATTTCAAAGAAATCTTAGTGCAGCATTTTGGAGACCCGCGTAGCGAGGAATGTATCGCGATAGAGTTAGAAAACTTGAAAATAAAAAACGGCGAAAGTCACTTAGATTTTTGCAACCGAATTCAGTCGGTACGTTCAGTTTTAATATCGAAAGTGAATCAGATAACAGACAAAGATATAAAAGAAAGTAAAATTACCATATATAATAATACTTCCTTAAATGTTTTTCTTTACAATTTGCCTGAAGATATGGTTAGAGTAGTGCGACTGAAATCCCCAAAAACATTGGAGTCAGCGTTGAGTATAGTTTTAGAAGAAGTTAATTTCCATACTCAATATCGACTACGCAGTGCCGCGCAACCTTTGGTTCAAAAATTTAAACCCGATCCTTACTATCAGCAATCGAGTTTTAAATCTCAAAATAATTTTAGCTACCCAAGTAAACCGAGTAATACGCCTGTGCCAATATATCAAGCGCAAAAATCACACCAATATAAATTCGGTATACCTCAGCATCAGAAACCATCTCCGCCAATGTGCTACCCGGATAATAACTTTGAAAATGAATATGTAGAGGAACAGACACACGAACTGACTAACGGAAATAATTCTGACCTTGAAGAAAACAAAGCGGAAAATTTTTACACACCAGCCTCGGAAGAAGTAGAGAAAGGATAGAGTTAAATTGTGACCCAAAATTAAAGTTACCTTACATATTTATACCCGAAATAAACGGTAAATTCATGATAGATACGGGAAGTACAAGATCCTTTGTGAGCCCCAGTATCGCATACACATATTTCGATGCATACATTTTTCATGAACCATTCGAAGTGACGAGTACTCATGCGTCAAGTTCACATAACGAAGCATTACAGATTCCTTTAATGCCAACATTTAATTGTAACCATTTACAAAAATTTTACGTATATAGTGTAGACCCAAAGTACGATGGTTTGATAGGTAATGATCTCTTGAAACAGATAGAAGCAGTAATTGATTTAAAACGTAAGGTATTAAGGACCAAAACAGCTTCAATTCCTATTATATATAACGATACGGAATACATCCTCAATTTACCACCGCGTTCTGAACTAAGAGTGTCCTTACCAACGAATCAGTATTCTGGTGATGCTATTTTGAACTTTACTGAGTTTAGTAAGGGTGTAAGAATGCCAAGTGCGTTAGTGAGATGTGTGAATGGTTATGCAAAAACAGTAATTCAAAATACCTTGCATCGGGGTATAACTCTTAAAGTCACTGCTCCATTTGAAGTAACAAAGTATGAAAATATTGAGTGTGAGGTTAATTATGTGAGTGAAGGAAATGAATTTGAGAAGAACCAGTTATTATCAGAAAATTTAAAAAGACTTAGACTAGAACACACGAATGAGGAAGAAAGAAATAAAATATTCAAATTATGCGAAGAATATAAGGATATATTTTATTGCGAGCAGTTACCACTAACATTTACCAATGAAGTCAAGCATTTTATTAGAATGAAAAATTAAGATCCTATTTACACAAGACCCTATAGACAAGCACCCGCCCAAGCGGAAGAAATAAAGAAACAGGTAGAAAGGCTTTTAGAAAATAATGTAATTCAGGAATCATACTCCCCTTGGTGTTCGCCAGTTCACCTTGTCCCAAAAAAAATCGATGCCTCCGGCGTGCAGAAATTTAGAATGGTAGTAGATTACAGACGACTCAACGAAGTGACTATTGACGATAAATACCCTCTTCCTAATATAACAGACTTATTTGACAAACTAGGAAAAAGCACTTATTTCTCGACTCTAGACTTAGCTAGTGGCTACCACCAAATTGAGATTAATGAAGCTGACCGTCAAAAAACCGCGTTCAGCACTCAAGCAGGCCATTTTGAATTTTTAAGGATGCCTTTTGGGCTAAAAACCGCCCCGGCGACCTTTCAACGAGCTATGAACAACGTACTCAGAGGATTGCAGGGCATTCACTGCATGGTGTACTTAGACGATATAATTATATTTTCGTCCAGTTTAGAGGAACATATTCAAAATCTCAGAACAGTTTTCGACAGATTACGTAAGACTAACCTTAAACTCCAACTTGATAAATCAGAATTTCTGCGTAAAGAAGTGCTTTATCTCGGACACACCATAACTAGAGACGGACTGAAACCTAACAATGACAAGATCAAAGCAGTATTCAATTTCCCTTTGCCCAAGACTGTAACTGAAATTAAAAGCTTTCTTGGTTTAGTGGGATATTACCGGCGTTTTATAAAAGATTTTGCACGAGTGACACAACCATTGACATCATGTTTAAAAAAACGTAATAAAATTATAATTAATGACAAATATATCGAAGCGTTTCAGAAATGTAAAGAGTTGCTAACGAATGCGCCATTGTTACAATACCCAGACCCTGACAAACCATACGTGCTCACAACTGATGCGTCTGAAGTAGCTCTAGGAGCCGTCTTATCTCAAGGTCCCATTGGTTGCGACCATCCTATTGCATATGCAAGCAGGACTCTCAGCGACACAGAGTCTCGGTACAGTACGATAGAGCGTGAACTACTTGCGATAGTATGGCCATTAAAACATTTTCGGCCCTATCTATATGGCCGCAAGTTCAAAATTTATACGGACCACCGTCCACTGGCCTGGTTATATTCTCTTAAGGAGCCTAACTCCAAGCTTATACGTTGGCGTCTACGTTTACAAGAACACGATTTTGAAGTCGTTTACAAAAAGGGCAAACAAAATACAAATGCAGATGCTCTTTCGCGAATAAAATTAAATGCCTTAGGAGCAGGCGATAACGCCTCCGTAGCAGTTAATCTAGACGAACGAGAGTCCCAGTTTCAAGACTTACGAGATGTAACCGACGAAAATAGCTCTGATAAGTCCAGAACCCTTACTATTTCTGACATGTCAAGGACAATTTCTATTTCTGACTCTGAAGCGACGATTTCAGCTAGCTCTAGAGGTTTAACAGAACCTCAATACCCGGTTCCTTCTTGTTCCAATAGTAGTAGCACTCAAACAGTACACTCTAACATAGAATGTGACACCTCAGTTATTCCAATATTACAGGAAGCTATTGATACTAAACCTAACCAAATTTTAGTATTCACGTGGCAAAAAAATGAAATACAGGTTAGAGACATATCAAGGCCAAAAGAAAAAATTTTGGAACTGTTTTTACCCTTAAATAATTCCTATTTAATTAAAGAATTTCTAAAAAATCATATACGGCCTAAAACCAAATACTTCATATATTTCGAACATCAGGACCATAGAAAAGATTTTGCAAAGGTCATTACAACATTATTCAAAAAAGACACGATAGACATAAAGGAATGCACGCAAAGAGTAGTTTTTATAGAAGATGAAAATGAACAAAAAGCCGTAATTTTAAAGTACCATGAAGGAAAAACCTGTCACCGTGGTATTAAAGAAACTATGACCAGAATTAAACGAAATTATTTTTGGCACAACATGCAAGAAAGTATTTCAGCAGTAATTAATTCGTGCGAACCTTGTCGTAAAATGAAGTATGATAGGAACCCGATAAAACCAATGTTACAATTAACTCAAACTCAAGATGCCCCATTTCAGGAAATATTCATAGATTTATTCAGTATCGAAGGAAAATACTATCTAACGTTAGTCGATGCATTTAGCAAGTTCGGTCAAGCCATGGAAGTTAGTAATCGTTCCACTCCTGAAGTAGTTAGAGCTCTAATTAAATACTTCTCCCTTTATGGCGTTCCTAGAAAATTAACATCAGACCCTGGAGCTGAATTTAATAATGAATTAATGAGAGAATTAACAGCTATGTACAAAATTGACCTCCATATTACGACTCCTAATAATCCTAATTCTACTGGTATTGTAGAGAGATTCCACTCTACAATAATAGAGATATATAGGCTTGCGAAATACGAGCATAAGTTTACAGATGCTGCATCTGTAATGACTTACTCCATAATGGCTTACAATCACACTATCCATAGTGCCACGGGTTTAACACCCCTCGAAGTAGTATTCGGTCATACCGATTGTAATGACGTGTTTAATGCTAATTATCAAAAAACATATATGCAAATTTTATTAAAAGATCACGTTAAACGCACAAAACGTTTATATGAGTATATTTCCGATAAACTTCAGAAAGGTAAAGAAAAGGTAAGAAAAAGAAAAGGTGGTGAGCAGGAAGGAGAGTTAGAAGCAGATAAAGCTATATTTGCAAAAGTAGTTAACACCCGAAGAAGCAAAGACAAACCCCCATATCAAAAAGCAACTATTAGTGGCGAAATTAACAGAAATATAGTACCCATTACTGTGCGTGAGCGTAAAACCAAAGTTCCAATTAAAAATGTGAAACGTCCTCAACAGGTGGTGCTTAGTCGCCTTGGTGATGATAATGAAGGGCAGCCTACCCTTTCAACCTCAAAAGATTGAAAATAACCCGGGATTACTACCCGTCAAACAAGGTCAGGCTTTTAAACAAAAAGATAAATGGATAATTGTTAAGAAATTGGATTTAAGCACTATTTTTAATGACTTAGAGTTTAATATTGTTAAGTATAGCGAGTTTAGTAAGTTAATTAATGTAGATAAGCCTTACGCACATGAGTTCGTAAACTTGAAGCTGCAAGTAGAGTACCTAAGAGATAGGACTGTAGAAAAGGTAAAACAAATTTCACCTACGACTAGATTCCGGAGAGCATTGATAAATCCAATAGGTTCTTTCATAAAAGCAATAACCGGTAATTTAGATAATGAAGATGCGATTCATTATGAAAATTTGATTAATAAATTACACGCCAAACAAAATTTATTCGAGAGTAAAATCACGCTGGTTTCCAGAATGATGGATGATAATATCAACAGCACAGATATTTTATATAAAAACTCTATAATCTTAGATACACGCTTAAAGCGAGTAGAGAATATGGTAGTGGTTTATACAGCATGTTCATTAATAATTTCCGTTCGATATATATAAAAATTAATGAAATGGAAACCGCTTTAGCCTTCAGTAAAATATCTGTACTACATCAGTCCATAGTAAATTCTACAGAATTATTGTATGAATTTTCATGTATAGAAAAAGTGCATAGCCTTGTATACCCTGTAATAGAAAGTAATTTAGTTAAGTTAGAACAAACATTAACTATTAAAGCGTACATTAAAGGAAACCAGATTACGTTCATAATGGAAGTGCCCCTTACAGATAAAAATATTTACAATTATTATAAAATTTATTCATTGCCTATCCTGGATCAACTTCGTGATGAAACTTCCATTATCATTCCCGAATATTGGTGAAAGGTTCGAAATACTTACCGGTCGCTTCTCCGTGTCCGCAACTCTCCGCCGAAGATCAGTATATCTGTGCTGAGAATAACGTCGTACCATTTTCAACTCTTACTTGTATGGAGCAGTTGATGCAGTTCCAGAGTAATTTATCTCTTTGCTCTCGACGAGTGGTTCAAATGGAAGAGATGAAGGTCCAGCGTTTGTCATCTGATAGTTGGATTGTATACTCACGTCATAATGCAGTTATGTCCTACAAATGTGGAAATGACATAACCAAGACCACCATATTGGGAACTTACCTTGTGCGAATTGAACCTAGCTGCGAAATTATACTTGGTGACCTTCACCTTTACTATCTCCAACATACATTGGAAAAACTTGATTATAAGGTTACACCTATTATCGACTTACCTGATGTGAAGAGTAGAGATCCGATTACCACAGCTGCAGAGCCAATGGATATAAAAGGAATAAACCTTGATGAAATTAAGTACTTATCGGCAGTTTTCAAAACTAAAAGTGATAGTGAAAGTGAAAGTGAAACAGTTAAAGTAAACAGCGTTAGTCTAGGCACATTAATTTTGTATTTAGTTCTAATTACTATAAGTCTCTTCTTTGTTGTCAAAATGTTAAAGAAGAAGTGTTTTGAGGGTCGAAATCCTCGGATTCCTACATCATCCGATGATTTCGAACTTAAGGAGGGAGGAGTTATGTTACCAGCTCCTCGCCTACAACCACCAGCTCTGGGCCTACAAACGGTGGCAGTAAACGCTGATGTGGCATAACTGCTATCGCTTCTAGGAATGCGTCGCCTTCCCGTGAGAGCCAGAGGCCCGCACCGGGTAGATGATTAAGCTGTCGCGCGTCAATACGAACATACATCTCTGTTCAATTGTACTTTAGTTTTAACAGTCTTGATTAAATCCTTTATATTAAACTTCAAAATCAGTTTAATTTAAATAAACATCTCAGGCGTTCTGTTCCACAACGCTCCCCCAAATCTTTACTACCTAGCAAATATTTTCAAAACATCTAAACAACAGGTGTTTAGATGATTTAAAAAGATTTGCTAGACATATGATGTCACAGTCAGGTGGTTTTTAATTCCTGCGGGAAATCATTTATTTTCCGAGATAAAATGTAGCCCATGTTCTAATCCTGAGTATGAGCTATCTCCATTGCAAATTTCAGCCAAATCGGTTCATTTGTTCATAGTTCATAGTTCTTTATTGCATTTCACATGTAACAGGTAGGTACATATACCTACACATGAGACACATTCGTCGTGGGGTGAAAGAGTAACAAACATCCATCCATCAATCCAAACATTCTCGCAAACTTTCGCATTTATAATATTAGTAGTAAGTAGAATTGTTGGATATTAAATTAAAATTATTCCTTACAAGCTGATGCCCGCGACTTCGTCCGCGTGGATATAATTTTTAAAATCCCTCAGGAACTCTGGTTTTCGGAATAAAATGTCACGTCGATTCGTAGCTCTGTTGCGGCGTGATTGAAGGACAAACCAACGAACAAACACACTTTCACATTTATAATATTATTAAGGATTCATAGTGCACTTTTAGTAAATATTATTCGTTAATGATTATGCATCTGCAATTATTATTCCTAATGTAACTTAAACTTAGATGCTCTAAGAACTTTATTAATGACTGTGATATTAAATTTATTATACTTTTAAAAATAAGACAAACAATTATTATATTCCGAGATAATATGTTATGTATATTCTAATAATTTAACTAGGATACAGCTCTTATTTGGCATATTCACAAGGAGTTACATCCCTTTTTACATGATCCATCTCAGATAATATTTTGTGGTAGAAGAAAATTCACATTTTCAAAATTTTCAAAGATTTCAAAAACTACAACACAAGACGCTTTCATTTTGACGTTTAAAATCGAAGGCTACGGCTTACGATGCAGTCGAAGACGAGCCAAAAATGTCTTGCAGAATACCAATTACCATACATATTTGTCAAAATTGAGTTTCCTACATCTAACACGCTCGCTCTTGGAGCGCTAGTGTGGCAACGGCGCGAAAGAGAATACCAAATTTGCAACATCTAAAATAACGCTCGATGCGCAACCGATGTAAATTGTATTTTACGTAAGAGAATCGCATAGCTGGACTAAAGGCCTCTTCCCAAGGGGAGAGTTTGCCCATAATCACCATGCGGGGCAGACGGGTTGGTGATCGCAGTAGATGGTAGTAGTAGCACAGAGGACGCTGTTGCCCGTTCTCCGTTATATTCCCTTAGTCGCCTCGTACGACACCCGCGGGAAGAGGAGGGGTGGTGACAACTGTATTCTGATCTGCCGTCACCACGCGGCAAATTATATAATTATATAGATATACCTAAATATATTACATGCACATGATACATTACATAACATAGAAAAAGGATCAACACGACAGAGGTTACAGGGTTTTGAGCAGATGGTCCTTTACTCGCCGTTCAAACGAAAATTTTGAGTTTGCCCTCCTAATGGATTCAGCCTCTTATTATGCCGTTTTCCTGGTTCCAGTAAACGCAAACCATTCATCGAGCTAGTGAGCAAAGACCGCGCGGTGACGCCGCACTGGGGCGAGTGCGAGGAGCGGCGCGGGCTGCTGCGCGCGATGCTGATGACGGCCTGCGACCTGGCCGCCATCACCAAGCCCTGGCCGGTGGAGCGGCGCGTCGCAGCTCTGGTGGCCGGGGAGTTCTTCCGCCAGGGTGACCTTGAACGGCAGAACCTGAACCTCACCCCCATAGTAAGTAGTTTTATAATAATAATAGACCTCCCGACCGAATCCTGCCACGACATACAATCTCCATAGAGTAATAGCCATTGCGCGGCAGATATTATAGTGCACAGGTGTGAGCGCAAGCACAGGTGCACTCTCTATTCCCTCACTCTCATAGTCCGATGGGACGGAAATCCGACACGACTGCAGAGAGATCAAGCGCAGGACCGACGGCTTTACGTGCTCTCCGAGGCAGGGGAATTACACCGCCAACTTCCTAACTACGAGCTAGTACTGAAAATTTCATACATACATAAGAATTTCATACATGCATAAGAATTTCATACATACATTACAACATCAACATACAGAAATTATACATAGGGACTATGCTAAAGTTACCATAAAAATCTTAGGGTGAGGGCAGACTGGCTAGTGGCTATTTTTAGCGGCAGCGATCGGCGTTTTTATGGTTTCAGTCATAACTCTCATAGTCCGGAAATCCGACACGACCAGAGAGAGTTCAGGTGCAAGACGGTTTTACGTGCTCGGCCGAGGCACGAGGGTGTCTCACCGCGTACTGCCCAACTCCGGGCTTATGCCCACTGAGAATTTATTGACAGAAAAACCCAATACCTACGTTTATGACTGTTTCGGATTATTTTTTCTGGTCTGACGGTTTATAGCAAAGAATTTGTTTTTCTTAAGTATCATGGAGTTCCGCAAAGTAACGCCTGCTTTTATCCAATATTTTAAATCATGTTGTATACGTAAATACCTCATAAATATATTATTCTTTTTCAGGACATTATGAACAGAGATAAAGAAGACCAAATTCCTGCTATGCAGGTTAAATTCATCGATACTATTTGCCTTCCAATTTATGAGGTGAGTTATCTCTTATAAACCTTTAGACACCTACTTGGACCTACTTTGTTTGTGAAACTCAAGAGAGAAAAAGTAATATGTTATGAGATCATAAAATTAAACACTAGAAGATGTCAGTTCGTTCTTATTTTGAAGTCGCTTCAAAATAAGAACGTTTTATGTAAAGTTAAAATAATTATAGTCGACTTCAGAAAAATGATGTACGTTTCACAAAAGTTGATGCTTACGACTGTCCGCATAGATTAAGTTATTAAAAACTCCCGTGAGAGTTCATTACTTTTCTGAGGCACAGTAACTTAAGGCCATTTCCAGGGTGCAAGCTGTCTGTGATCCAAATTCAAGATCATAGACTTTCGCATTTATTACATTAGTACGAATTTTTAATAGACTTCAAAAAAGGAGGAGTTTTCAGTTCGATGCGTGTTATTTCAAAGAATTTTTAAAAATACCACATTTCTTACAGGCATTTGCTGTCCTTTCTCAATCTCTACAACCGATGCTCGATCGGGTGAAGATTAATCGGGCGCATTGGATCGAGCTCGCCAACAATGACAGCGGCGAAAAGTACGACTACGCGTTGGACCAAATACCGGAGAGAAACGACAAATCTAGCACCAGCTCGCACGTCGACGACACTGAGAACACGTACGAAGGCGACAGCAGCGGTGCGGTAAGCCTGTCCTCAGAGACCAACTCTAAATACGAGAACTTAGAAAACCCGGTCGTCGGTCTCGTCTGCAATAACACTTTGGCGCTACCGAAGGATCCGAAAATTTGTCAGCTCAACGAGTTGAACTGAAGGGTTGCGTCCGAAATCTCATTGCTGTGACCAATAGTGGATGTAGTGTATTAAGGTGTCAATGGTTGAGATGGTTCGCAAATAAGAGAGGTATGGGACCAGCTGAGCGTAATTTTTACGGCACCTATTTGTAGTACTATTCTTGGTCTGCCAGACGTCTAAAAGTAAATTAAGCTTTTGTACTTTGTGGGGTACCAAATACCTGGTCTTCGCTCAACGAAATACGGTCGTATTCATCGCGTGAGTCGCGACTCATTTTTTGAGTCTTTGTGTTCAAGACTTATTGAGACCGAATGCAGCGTAAATTGTGCAACCGAAATACGCGATTAATGACCTGTTTCACCACTTGCTGATTAAGTGCCTGATATATATCTGACAGATAAAGTATCTGCTGGATAAATCTGTGTGGTATCTTTTTGATTTTAAGTGCCAGATTGGCTTATCAGATACTTATGAAACAGAAATTTAAACGCTATCCGTAAGATAAGTTGTGGATAGGCTGTCAGACCTTTATCAGCAAGTGGTGAAAGAGACCCAAACTCAAAAAATTACACTCATCTAGTCTCACCCTAATTAATGTGATTGCATATTACGGTCGAACGGTACGAGATACAATATATCAGTCAGCGAGTACTTACGGTAAATCCGTAATTTGCGATCAGCATAGTCATATCCACTTCTAGCTGAATTTTGCCTTTAACCTATGGCTAAAATGGAGCGAACTTCGCGCGGTATCTGAAAAGCGATTCAATTAGCGATTAT
The DNA here is from genome assembly GCA_029955525.1 of Oeneis ivallda. Taxonomy (NCBI): domain Eukaryota; kingdom Metazoa; phylum Arthropoda; class Insecta; order Lepidoptera; family Nymphalidae; genus Oeneis; species Oeneis ivallda. Next base: position 14,381,682 of record JARPMR010000019.1, on the reverse strand, counting down.
TAATTGCGAAGTACGCTTATTTGTAGCCCAAACCTGGCTCGAATTTCGCCTCCGTTCGACGGTGTAAAAGAAGAATGTATTCTATAAAATAGCTTCGATCACCATTGATCGCTAAAGCTCTTCTAAAAGTGGTTAACGATATTATAACCAAGGGCCTCTATCAAAACAAGTAAGCTAGACTAGCTATTGGCAACATGAGTCAATTTGATTATCGCCTATTGCTAAGTAAACGAAAGTAATTAAGAAAATGAATTGTAATAAATTATATTGAGAAGATGGCTATGTCCAATTTAGTTCCCTGTTGAATTTTGAATCGGCACAGAAATCAGCTCTCATTTTGTATAGCGAGTCCAGCATACTTAGTGGTCAGAGGTTATGAAACTTATGTCACTGTATATTTCAGTTTTAACATTGAACAGTTTTGTAACAATAACCATTGTTATTTTTACTGGTCTGAAATGCTGATTATGTGTGTGTCTGTGTTTGCGTTGAACGGTGTGTGATATGTTTGTGTAATATAGATGATAGTCGAATTGCAAATTCATGTAACGCAAGGCGTTGTATTTTGATATACTGACATGATCATGTTCTCGTATTTTTTTACAATCATGTAGCTTTACATTTTTACGAGATATCACGTATGTAAATGTTTTTATTTACTTACCTCATTCATCTATTCCTACTACGTAGTACATGAAAAGTTTTTCGTGTGAGGCGATAGTTTGTTTTTCTATCATTTACGATACTTGCATATTTATAGTGATAATCCGATTAACCGCAGATTGAATATCAGGGCCTAACTTCTTTGACATCTAGTAAATAAATGACCAAGATACCAAAAATTCTTATATATAGTTAGGTATTTTTACTAAATTATTCTTAATCGATTCCGAGAAAATGCAAGCTTTGAGTATTCTGATTATAGAAATTGCACTAGGATAACATTTAGTTTTTAGTGAATAAGTTACTAAATGTCCAAGTCTCGAGAGGGAGATGTTAAGAGATATGTGTATTTGTTTGTGGACAATAAAATTACGGTTCTGATCGCACAATTTTTTTTTTTGTAAATAACTATTTTAACAAAATTAACGTATTTGTTTGGTAAGTACTTATTTATAAAGAGTCTAATCAGTCGCAGTCACTTCCCTTTAGTCTGCTCTTAGGAACAGTTGCCTCGCGTTAACGTTTTGTTTTTCCAAGTAACAATATGTGCATGTGTCATTCGACCTGGATCCCCCGCCCGCTACTTTTCACACTTCCCCGCGTGCGCTTGTGCTGTATCTACAGCGAGCAACTAAATTTTTGGACCGCGTTTTCAGCACATTTTTGGTGCAATGTATTGCTCACTGTACAGTGACGTCACCAGGCCAGGTCTCTCGTTATCGCTCACGCGTGCTAGTTACGGTACCAGTTTATCCATTCCAGTCATATTTTTGTACCTATTTGTCTTTTATTTTAAATTTTAATTTCTTAGCATTAATGCCTGTTTGGGCAAAGCAGTAGACAATATTGCACTGAAACGATTAAGTTAATAATTCAATGTATTGAAATTGGTCAAACCCAAATCAAGTGGATCAAGAACGCGTTTAGGTTGACGAAATGTCAATTATATGTTTTAATTTACGAATTTTGTGATTTACAATTTTCTGTCAATCAGGCTTTTTTTGTATTGGAATTTATTCATGATTTTATTCAAGTAATAATGCGCTTTAAACGCCTGAAACTTTTAATTATTTTTTGAATACTTACTTAATATAAAAAATAAATTATTGAGTAAGTATAAAATATCAAAGCTTTTAAAATAATACAACGGCCTTCTGGAAATTTTGCCAGTTTTTAATCTAGTATAATAAAGTACGATGACCAAAGAATCTTTTCAGTCGATTTTTAATAAAATGTTTATGAAATGCCTCAATCAAAAAATTCAATGTATAGGTATATAGACCGCATTTGAAACATGTTTCCAGAATGCTTTTAAAGCTTTTAAACTGAGCTCGACTATAAAATGCCGTCTGAATAAAGGTGCAGGCAAACGACTGTCTTGTCGTGTGTCGTCCAGCAAGATTTAGAGCGGTTTCAGGCTAGCGTATTTTTTTGCGCGTATAAGCTCGTATCGGGTCACGCGCTTACACGCGCATCTTATTTTATGCTTCAAAAAACGAACGCGCGTACTTATTCCGGCGTGTTCGCTCGAACCCGTGGGCGCGCAGGGAGGCATCTCTCGCGGCTCGCGTTTATACGAGCTTATAGCGCGTCAATGCTCGTACGAGTTTCGCGTGTGTTTGAGCCTATACGCGCCTACACGCGCTTCCAAAAAGGAGCTAATACGCGCCGAAAAAACGCTAATCTGTAATCGCCCTTAGTCGTAGAGCATTGATGAGAATAAGAGTGTCTAGTGTAAGTTTCAAGTTAACGTAAACTATGCGTAAAGCTGTCATTTATTTGTAAGCAGTTGTTTAGATGAGAGAAATAGATAATTTATCCATTCATTCTCTAACTATACTTAATGGTAGATTTACGAATTGTTAATATTAACATGTGGGTACACTTACTCTGGATACTCAATTCAGTTCATTCCTGTATCTCATTAATGTAAATTCAACATCCGTTTCATTTGAAATTATTTTTTTTGAGTATGTAATGAATATTGATTATTACGTTAGTATACTTAAGTTCACTTGCACCAACCCGCTAAATATTTTTAATTAAAAAAATAAACATTAACATAATACATAGTAGATACTTAAGAAGTACGTACTTCTAAATCCCATGATATAGTGTCTAATAACTACTATTAAATCTATACTTACTTATGGTCTAAGATCCGAAGAGAGTTCGTCCTTCACCAGATGAAGTTTTTTTATCGAATATTATCTATAAAAAAACAAATCGCAATAATTGTAATGCCTATTCAAATATTTTCAAGGCTATTTTAATAAAAAAAAAACTGATTAAAAATTTTTGTCCATGTTTCACTCTCATGTTTACCGAACGAACTTAAAAAAAGTTAAAATTATGAAACATAAGGAACATGCAAATTTCCCTATTACCGGACAAGCAGATATAAACAGGTAACTCGGCACAAGTATTTGCACCGATCTGTTTTCTAATTGATATGTACCTATATACTAGTGGTTCGCCCCGAACTGAGACCTCGCGGTAACGGTTTCCCATAATTGACGATCAAAATTGACATTATTATTATGCCCGTTTTCACCAACCATACCTAAATCATCCCATTTGTAGAAGTCTCTTTACATAGGTAGCCCCTAAATACAATTCTAACATCCCAATGTCATTTTCACCTTTAGTTGTCCCGTAGAGGTTCGTAATAACAAAGTTGACAGAAAGTGTCAACTAACTTAACATAGGTAGCCCGTAAAGGTTAGGGAACTGTTATAGTGAAATCCTCAAGGCCTCAATCAAACTTAGGTATAGTTTTTTGGAACATTCAAATTAAATTACTTGTACACAGCGTCAACTATTGACACGATCAGAAATATGTAAAAACAAACTGCAACGTGAAGTTTTATTGATGTTTGCTAAATGACTAAATAATAATCTTAATTGAATAATAGGTATGTTACATAAAGCTGCATTTGCTATATGAGATGAGAGCGCCATCTATTGACATCATTGTGAAGTTCTGTTGTTGCTGCTCATTAAAAGTTAAATAATTTAGTTTCCTTATTACATTTATCTAATTTTAGTATTTGTTGTTCAAGTACATGATATTACGCTAAAATTGTAAAACTTTCAAGCCCCAGCTTTCAATGGTTATTCCGTTCTGAGGTCAAATATAATCTCCACTTTGAAAGCCCCCCATTTCGTCAATTTTAGGAAAAAAATTTTAAAAAAAATACTTTTGTACTCTGTTCCAAATTATCTTTAAAATGAGGTACTGTAAACCTATGAAACGCAAATTTTTTTTTTTCTTCTTCGCATTCGCTTCTATGAGAGCCCCCCTGAAATAAAGATTTTTATAACTTTTTAAGCCATTTTCGGCTGGAGGCCATCGGTTTACATATTATATCTAAAATTGAAGTAATTTCGTTCAGTAATTCAGAAGTTATAAGGCTCTGACAGACGGACGGACGGACGGACGGACGGACGGACGGACGGACAAGTGCAAATTCACTCAAGTAGACTCAAAGACCTTCGCTTCGCTCGGCCGAATATATTAAAATAAAGATAATTTTATTGCAAATGCGATGGTACAATATTGCCTTTGAAAAATCGTTCATGAATCACTATTGCCAGGCTTTAAAATTTCAAAATTTTGAGGCAATACAATTGCGATTTTTTTTTATGGATAATATTCCATAAAAAATACTTTTCATGGGTGAAAGACGACCTCTCTTCTGATCTTTTACTATTACCTACTTTTTCTTCTCAACTGATTTAAACTTTTCAAAAAGATTGTAGTACTACCCAGTACAAAGTTCAACTAAATATCGTTGGTGCAAGTGACCCTTTAACGTGCGACTTGTCAATTAAAAGAAGCATGTCTGCGCTAGGGCGTCTAAGGTCGCGGTTTTTGAACGATCTAAATTTAACTATCCTCGTCGTCTTACAATGAAACTTTTGATTCTGTCTCATTTAATTATTTATAGAAAACTAAATCGGTTCCCACGCTCCGTCGTTGTTATAAATAAAATTTAGCTGATTGTCTACTGACAAGTAAAGTTTTGACCAATTACTATTGTTCCATAGTTGAATATATATTATAATAATATAAATGAATCATATTTTCTATTCGATATAATTCTCTCTATATACATTAGATATTTTCATATAAAAAAAATCTCAAATTAATTGTGGTAATGAAATATGTACAACGTAAATTTTAAGATTGCTGTAAGTATTATTAGAAAGTAATTAGAAAATTAATAATTGTAATTCAATATGACGAGTTGTATGGTGTGTGAATAAATATGGAGGTTGTTTTGTTCCAAACAAAAATGTTATTTATTTATGAATAAACAAATTTTCAAATATGTGCAGACTTTTATTTAGACTTAGTGCCAGTTTCACCAACGTCGAGTGACGTTTAACCGAGGAATAAAATGATCGTTCTGACAGTTCTTGTATTTTGAAAAAACATTTTACTCACTTTACGTTGGTGAAATCGGCCCTAAAACCCTTATTTTCCTATCCAAAGAGCATATTTCACAATCGCCGAGTAGTTATAGTGTTAACTTCAGAACAGTGTGCTTTCATCGACTAATTAAGTTGACGTTTGAACAGTTTTGGAATTACGTTAATATATATAAATTACGTGTCACGTTTGTACGCGATGGACTCAACTACTTAACCGATTTTTATCAAACTTCGTAACTATCTGTCATTTGGTCCAACTTAAAAGATAGGATAGATTTTTTGGATTGGGATAGTTTATTTGTTTTATTTATATAGATAAGTTGGCGGTACGAAGTTTGCTGGGTCAGCTAGTGGAAGTATATATTTGGCTTGGCCAACTTTCTGTCAAAACTTCGAATTTATTCGTCAGTTAAAGATATGGAATAGGATCATGGAACTAGGAATTACGAATACATCTTCAAAGGTACAAGTAATCTGTGGTCGTTGTACTACGGCCCATAGACTTAGTATATCTATGATCTAAGCTACAGCCGCTACAGAATTAAGAACTACCCCCATATAAATATTATTATACTCTTTGAACTACCCTTATAACCTTTGCATAATTTTCGACTAATGGAGCAAATCAATGGTTATTATGAGGTTGGTGAGCATTAATCTGGCATACCGAAGGTTCTTGGACCATAAAGCACAACCCCAACTCATCGAGTTGGTACCAAAACCTCTTTTTTTGCATACCAACGAAACCATAAACATTAATAGTATTATCAAGAATGATATTTAAATACCACATAAGTACATAAACAATTTAATACTTTGAGTAGGTAAAACTTAGTGCGTACTTCGTCACTTAAATATCGAGAGTGATTTAATTTTTAATTTACACTTGTCTGACTTAGAACCGATTGCGCATCCGTAAAATAAGTCATAACGTAACCGAGCGTAAAGGTATTTTGGCAGATTTTCAATACAAAACCTGTCAGATCGCCCAATCTATTCTTCGGATACACGTCACTCAACGATGGTTAATTGGCCGTGTAGTCCCATTAATGGTAACAGTGGAATTTTAATAAAATTATTAAAAATTAGTCCCATCGTCTCCATTGCCGGTGTCCCCATAAACGGCGGACAGCGATTTAGTCCCATCGTCCCCATTAATGGAACAGCTGTAGTTGAATAATTTTTTAAATCTTCCCATTGTTTTGGGTAACAACACATTAATGGGTAATGGGGATGCGGTCAATGGGGACAATGGGACTACACCAAATTGGGCTTTAACCCTTTAGGGTTAAAGGGTTAAAGCCCACTAAGGCTTACTACACACCTATGCTACACACTTGGGACACTTATTTAAATGCTCTAACACATGCTTTTTGATTACGTACCTAATACATTTGAGTGTTAAATTAATACTCAAAGTGCATACTTACTAAAAAAAAACATTAAAAAAAGAAAAATTAGAAAGCCAGTGGAACAACAAGCTTGACCAGTCTCAGCGAAACGCGTCAAGATATTTTTATCTCGATGTTATTTTGTAATTGGCCAGTTCGCGCGGACGAGTGAAGTGACATTTAATTTTATAGTTTTGAAGTTTTTGACGTGACTCGACTACTATTTTTAATACATCGTCAACAAAGGGAGTAAGTTTTTTGAATTAAATTTTTATGTTTTAGATACAATATTATTTGCAAACTACTAAAATGCCTCTGATTGATATAACCAATCCCGCGGTGATCATATTCTTGATCGAAAACTATGAGAAAGAAAACCGATTACGACTTAACTGGATCCATAAGAACAGGGAACAGATACAGCAAGCCGCGACGCTCACCAGGGAGCCTACTAACTATTTCGAGACTGACGTCATAGCTCACGGCATGGTGGGTGGCTTACCGACTATAACAAGAGATCACATCGTGGCTGGTAACAACAGACGCAAAGTCCCCATACGAGACGGGACCTTCATACCTGGCGTTAAACACCTTCGACACGGACACTCGATAGCCGACGTTGGTCTCGGTGATCCAAAAGAGGATCCTAGACTCGCGAAGCCCGACGATGATCTCACGTTCGATCCGATAATGCGCCCAGTTGATCCGGAATTAGAGCGCGTTATATACCAACCTAAACCGGAGTTCGGGAGGGAGCAGTATCTGGTAAAGCGCAGTAAAATAGCACCGGAGAAAAAGTACTATTTCGCTGAAAGCAGCGGCTTCGAATACGGGTGGCGTCTAAAAGATAGTTTGTTGCGTGAGAAACCGCTTTACGGAAGGTGCTGGCATCTGAATAGAGCTTTGCGAAGTCGAGTCGGTCCTCAAGTGGACCCGCCGCATTACAAGTCGTCGGAACCTCCGGGGGTAAACAAATGTACCGGAATTTAGATAGATGGCGGCACTATAATTCCATATGGATACTAGTTTCTTTTTGGTGAATAAATGGAACACGTAAACATTACCAATATACTTAACGTGTTGTTATAATTTTCTATGTTACTATTTAAATTTTTGCATTAATTTATTAGATGATAATTTCTACGAGTATTACATACAATGTAACGTAATAAAGAGTGTTTCCGTTTGATAAGTTATATGGTGAGACCACACTGGATGGAACTGCACTGCAGTGGAAAGGCGCAGCGTAGGCGGGAGCGGTCAAATGCTTAGGTATATAATATGCAATCGTGTGAGACCTTATTATTATAAGGTATTATATATCCCACTGTTATAGCGCGGACTGAAAACTGAAAGGTCGACGGTTCAAACCCCTCTCGTGCACTTGCACCATTCGTTACCCGTTACGCTGAAGGAAAGAAGGGGAGAGGGCAACTATCATTTAAAATTAAAAAAGGGCCGCGTGATGCTAATTGCCATTCCACTGCAGTAGAGCTCCGCTTAGTGTGGTTTCACCTTTATAGGAAAAGTTTATCATGAAAGTTACTTGACTGATTTTGGAAATTCTTTTACTTACTATATTACTTAGTAAAGTAGCAATCTTAAAAAAATTTACCTAGAAAAAATCTTTAAAAAAATACTTATTTCAATAATGGACCAATAACTGAAAGTAAATAGGTATAAGTACCTAATTACTTTAAAATGGATTTTTTCCAATCACTTTAGCTTCCAATCTTTTATAGAAGCCATCAAACTAAATTGTAGTTTCTTCGAAACGCAAAGTGGCCATTTACAAAAATCACCCCCTCTACGTGTAGGTCTCAATAACAGTGCGCAAGTCACCCTAACTATATGCTACTCTATATGTTATTAAAGGTAGAAAAGAGACGAACAATAACCCTAAAAATTTACGCATGCGTATATGAATATTTGAGGGTGAAAATTCCGTGGCATGTTTTATGGGAAACCACGGCCATAGTCACGAAATAGTACCCTGCTGTTGGTGAACTTGATGTTAATTTTCTGTGATCGTAGTTTAATTACTTAGATTCCTACACATTAGGTACAAAATATGGACTCCTACAAGGATACCTACAGCTTTAATTGTTATAAATACTGTGTGAAGTAGATTAGTTATATTCTAAACATAGGAATATAATATCAATCTACGCAATTTGTGATATGTGAATGAAATATTTGGACATATTTATTGGTAAACGAATTAGGTAAGTTAACATAATATATTTTTTGATAGTAGACACTTATTACATCCTGTTTACAATACAATAGAGTAACGAAGAAAAGAAAACATTGCGTTTTTTGAAACGTTTTTTTTTTTGTCTGCATTGCTGTTATTTTATAGTGTACAGATAGCTATAGTTTTTTTATTTTATTTTATAGAGTTACCAATACATATTATATTTCATATTTATACATTATACATTTTACAGTTTCTTTAAAATTACCTTTTATCACAATAATATTCTTTACCTCCTATCCTCGACCAGGATTTTAAAATCTTATTAGTTAGGTCCCTTTTTAAATAATTATTTCGCAATTAGATAAAAAAGAAAATTATATTCGAAGCGCTTTTGTTATCCAAGGCGCTAACGAGGGTTTAAAAATAACGCCGAGAGTTTGTGATGGACAAGTACCTACTTAATAATATTCAAACTTTACAAAGGAATCTCAGCCTCTGTTACGCAGGAGATATACAAGTACATATATTCTCTGTTCCCTCATTCTCATAGTCTCATAGATGAGACTGTAATCCGGTAAGATCAGGTGCAGGGTTGCCGGCTTTACGTGCTCTCCAACGAATAGGGCTGCTAGTGAGAACTTCTTGACAGCAAAATCAAAATACGTAGAGACTAATTACTACGATAACATGGCTTGCCCCTACAAACCTTTCTATAATAATAAACTATTTTGTAAAAATATCTAGTAACAAATTGCCACCACACAGAAAAAACAGATTTCTTAATATGAGATAATATATTTAGTCAAATCAAAGCGATTATCTTTAATCCAAGAAACATTTTCTCCCCATATACGCGAGACAATTTTTCTTGCCAATAGAAAAATTATTGCTCTTAAGTAGGTATATTTTCTCAAAGTAATATTAGCTATCAAACCAAGAAAAAACAAATTACATTAAGTACCTATTCACACATTAATCGGAGTAAAAATATTCTCAAATCAAATATCTTTCTCACTAAACTAAACTTAGAATTTTTCAACCAAGATTTAGTCTATTTAAATTTGAGTTTCATTTTCTCACGCTAAATACATATTTACTTGAATTTACGAAAAATCACAAGACAAATTCTTGATTCAATTAGTCCTTCTTTTCCGTGTAAGTCGTAAGACTCATGCCGCATGTACGTGCGGCCTGTACTATTATGTATTCTTGCTGCTACACTTAAGACGAATACCAACTTAGGTACAACTACATGCAAACTATTTCGTAGGGATGTGACAGGTGACTACAGAATAAACCCATTGAAACAGTAATTTGGAGCCTTTCTGTTAAATTGCGGAAAGCTGCATCAAACATTGCTACCTACAGTTTTAATTCTGGCGATCTGCTGAATGTCACACTGAAGCAATAATTTTTAGACAATCCCGCAGCCTGTTTCAATAATCTCATGTGCAGTCGGACACGTACGAATTCGGCTTCCTGGTTTATGATTTGAAATGTCTTTCCCGCTTCTCTTTTTCCTGTTGTCTACCAGAGATCTTTGAAGCAAGGGCACTTCACGATTTAAGACTGTAACATCACTTCATCACATCAGGGTACACATTATTGTCTAAAAGTTATTCCATTGATCGTATTCGTATTCGATGACATTATCGTCAATGTAAAATAATCCTTGATTGTATTGCTTTAAAGTCACAAATTCAGTACAACCGATTTTAACATGGAGTGTTGTGGATCGTATTGTACATACATTAAACGTATAAAAATGCATACACGAAATTGAGCTCTAAATCAATGATGATATGATTTATTTTACTTTGACGCTAATGGCAACGAATACGATTACGATCAATGGAATAACTTTAGACAATCGCACCCCAGATACTGACTGCAGTAAAGGGCTAGCCTATACAAGGTCGAAACGATACATCGGGCGAAGAATAGAATTTACTCAATCTTCTCTTCTTCGTCAATATCAAACGATAGACGTCTATTGCTGAGCATAAGTCTCTTGTATAAACTTCTACATGCCTCGGTCTTATGCCACCTGCACCCCAACCAACGATCAATAATTGACCATCAATTTTTCTAACTCTAAAGGTGAAATCAATAGATGGCACTCTCACTCTGCTCAAACTCAACACAGAGTTAAAACGAGACATTTATGGTAGGACATAATACCTATTTTATGTTTTTCGTTTTACGCGCTGTCTCAAGTCTGATTCAAGCCAGAGCACGCTCTTTATATCTCAGCCTGTGACCCGCATATTGCCAAAAAGACGATCTCGTATGTAGGTACCTATACCTATACATAATTATTTTCTTAACATAAAAGTAAAACTTGAAACTATAGTTGTAATTTTGATATCAAGGTAGTAATGTCGCTTGGTGATCAAAACAGCATACTAAGTATTAAAATTATGTGAATATCGTAAACTACCTATCCTTATCCTTGTAAAATGCACCAACGTAAAATACGACGTTGGTGAAATCGGCACATAATAAGAATGTGGTTCAACGGAAATGGATATTTGACTCTACAACTAAACACATCGTATTAAACTGCTAGCGTTTGTTTAACTAGAAAGCTATTTTTAATTCAGTCAGCAAAATAATTTAGTTTCCGAAGATGTAATCAAATATTGAATACCTAGGTATTTCGACATATTGATGACCTAAATCATTTCTTGTAATTTAAGGAAGGTAATTATGTGATTAAATAATTATTTAATTTGTAAGTAGGTATCACGATAATCTAGAAGAGACATATTTTTAGGGCCGATTTCACCAACATAAAATAAGTCATATCCGAGCGTAAACCTGGGGACACAGGAGTGTCCCTGCCACGACGAGCCAAGCGAAGCGCAAGGGTTCTACCTACCTTTTCTTGAAGAGCTTCGTCGTTTTTTTGAACCCTGGTAACTTGGGTTTGGATTACATCAGATAAACAAAATTCTCTCAAATTCTCGATAAAAAAGATGTTGGGCTAAACTAGATGACAAAAGCAAAAGGGGAGGCCACTTCTACCACACAAAAATAATAAAATAATTTAACACTTAACATGTACCTAATAATAAATAGTTACTCGACTCAAAAATTGTAAGTTGTAGAAATAAGGTGGTAGTAGAAATAAAGCCTTTTTCTTTTATTTTATTTATTTTAATTTACAAAAAGAAGTGAAATCCCACCAAAAACATTTTCATGTAAAATGTTGCCACGAGACTAATGGGTCTCGCGCGTCGCGAACCATTGCGAACCATTATTCGCACAGTCAAAAAGATATCAGATCTCATGTAGAGCCAAACTTCTAACTCTACACGCCCTAAATCTACAAGCTCTAACTTCACAAACTCTACACGTTAGTCAAAATATGTGGCTTGGCCGTTTCGTTACTACAAGAACTATTGTATAATGTATACTTAATAGAAAAGTAATGAACAGTGAATAAGTTTTTCACCTTACGCCCAGGTGAATGTAGCGAAATGGCCAAGCCACGTATTTTGACTAACGTGTAGAGTTTGTGAAGTTAGGGCTTGTAGTTTTAGCGCGTGTAGAGTTAGAAGCTTGGCTCTACATGAGAGCTGATATATTTTTGACAGTGCGATCCATAACATTGGTCTCGCGCGTCGTGGCAACATTTTACATGAAAATGTTTTTGGTGGGATTTGATCTTTGAGTATTAAACCAAATTTGATATTTTAACAGCATTTTCAATCTTTTTTCAATACAAAAACTGTCAGAACGTCCACTTTATTCCTCGGTAAAACGGCACTCGATTTTGGTGAAATCGGCATTTTTGAGCTTAAGTATTATTTTCAGGTACAACTCGTAAAATAGCTATCTTATTAACCTAATTACCCCACTAATTAAATACCAGCGCTTCGCATCCGTTGAAACTTCGCCACGTTTTTCATTCGGACACCAAATCGTACGCGCCACCTACTAATAAATAAAATAATGAAAATATAATATAATAATGAAAATAAACCATGAAAAGCGAAATAGGTAGAGCAAGGTTAGTGCACTTTTTACTAAAAAAAGGTTTATTTCTGTTACAACTTTGACATTATCAAATAAAGGAGAAGTAGACGAGAAGTGATAAATATGTCAAAAGAAGATAATGTGTCAAAATGGCTCCTACAAACGGATAAGAGAAAATTTCATAATTTTCCCGGCCTCCGAGAACTCATCGTCACAACAATGCGCATAACCATTTCAACTGCAAAATTTGTAAGTACCTATCTACTTATTTTGAATTAAAAATTAAATATTTCATTCCACATGAAGGCACCATATTAGAGGCTCTTATCACAAATCATTACCACCGGTTATCGTAAAACGGATTCTGCTGAGAAGTATCCTAATACTATCTTGTGGTCAGCAATGCCGATTGCTTCCCCGCAACTTTGTTGTATAGTACTCACCTACATTTTCGGAATTTTCTGTTTTCCTAGTCTTATTGTATATCTTTATATGTAAGCAAAATTTTCCGTAAGTCTGTGGAAAACCCGTGGAATTCTTTGAGAGGGTGCTTGATGCAACCTGAAAGTTTGTAATGTGAAAGGTTTTGTGGGTTAAAAGGTTGTCTGTGTTAATGTAGTCCTGCCATATGACCCGTATTACGAAACTTCAGCTCTTAAAAGAACCATAAATATACACGAGTAGGTAATTTAGTAAATAATCTATTATTACTAAAAACGAAACTAACTACGAAGTAATATTTACGAAATTGTGTATTGTTACGATGAACACAACATAATTATAATGATATATTATTATATTATATTATGTAGGCGTGTAGCCTTAAAAAACCTTTACGTTGGTTTTTCATATTTTTATTTTAGATAACATCGCTATTAAAGTTTCATCAAATAATTTAAATACGTTATGTATTATATTCTCATTATGCTTTCAATTGTAATAAGGATTTTATTGTGTTGTGTAAAATAAGTTAAAAATACCTAATATTTTAAATAAAATCTATCTGAGGAAGAATCAACACACAATACATTGCATAGCGTGTATTTAAATTTATTTTTAAACTAGCTGATGCCCGTGACCTCGTACGCGCAGATTGAAGTTTTCTAATCCCGAAGGAAGTCTTTGATTTCCCGGATAAAAAGCATTCTATATCCGTTTCAGGGTAGTTAGTTATCTCTGTACAAAATTTCACCAATATCGGTTCAGCAGAGCAGAGTAAGTCCGTATTGTCATTCTATCAACAGCTATCAAATTTTTACAAAGGAACCCTTAATATTTCGGTCACATAATATCAATCAATCAATCAATTCTTTATTTGCCTAATATAGGCCTTAGTTCCTCTCGTTCTCGACCTGACTGAAAAACCTGTTCAGTTGTACAGAAGATCAGCCGGTACAAATATACAGACAGACAAACCGACAGACAAACAGATAGACAGACCGACAGATAGACAAACCGACACACGATAGACTTAAGGCAAATAATGACTAAATAATATTTAATAGTGGGCAGTTATTTCTAGATCACTTTCATTTATTTGTATTCCTCGCTTCGCGCTCATACTGTGTGTAATATCCACAGGTAATATCAACGAAAACCGCGCTGTGTAAAACTCACCATCGTTTTATGTTTCTTTTATCATACCTGGTAAATCTTTTTTAATACAATTTATACTGAGCTCATACAAAAATTTAATTTTTTAATTAAGTTTTAATTTCCTTTGTTTTATATGATAATGAGCAATTATAATATTATGCAAGTTACCTATCTTTATTTTTTAATTATTTATGTTATCTTTATTTTTAATTATAAATGCGATAGTGTGTTTGTTGGTTTGTTGGTCAATCACGCCGCAACAGAGCTACAGATTGACGTGATTTTTTGCATGTGTATAGTTGAGGACCTGGAGAGTGCCATAGGCTATCCCCCCCCCCCCTCCCCTCCCCCTGAAAATCAAAGAATTCCCGAGGGATTTTAAAAACTAAATCCACGAGGGCGAAGTCGCGGGCATTAGCTAGTTTTTTATAAATTATATAAATCGAATTTCATAAAGTCAATATAAAAAGTCTTCAATATAACAACAAAAGCTGCAAATCGTGATACTTAATTGAAATGTCAAAAAAATATACTTGCCTCTCAGAAAAGGCATATATATAGGCTATATATTTTGACCGAGCGAAGCGAGGTCTCTGAGTTTACTAGAGCGATTTGCACTTGTCTGTCCGTCCGTCCGTCCGTCCGTCCGTCTGTCAGAGCCTTATAACTTCTGAATTACTGAACGTAATTACTTCAATTTTAGATATGATATGTAAACCGATGGCCTCCAGCCGAAAATGGCTTAAAAAGTTATAAAAATCTTTATTTCAGGGGGGCTCTCATAGAAGCGAATGCGAAGTAAAATAAATTTTTTTGCATTTCATAGAGTTGCAGTACCTCATTTTAAAGATAATTTGGAACAGAGTACAAAAGTATTTTTTTTTTTTTTCCTAAAATTGACGAAATGGGGGGCTTTCAAATTGGAGATTATATTCGAGGCTAGATCTCTAAAACCACTTTATTTTAAAAATTGAAACTTACACATAATTTGAGTTATATTCTGTACTTGAACAACAAATACTAAGATTAGATAAATATTATAATGAAATGAAATTATTTAAGTTTAAATGGGCATCAATGTTTTTAACAAAACTTCACTATACTGTTAATAGATGGCGCTGTCTTTAATATTGTAAATACAGTTTTGCGTCAGCTATTCTTATTTTGTCTATTACTAATTATGTTATTCAATTAGCAAATTATTATCAATAAAAGTATCACGTTGTTTTTGCAAAAATAAATCCGTTTCTATTTACAATAATTAGACGTTAGCACCTATTTACTACCGTATGATGCTTTGAGTATTAATACTCAAAGGTATGATGGTACTGTCACAGAATATATTATAATAATACTACGTAGTACTGTGTCTATGAATGTAAAGATGAGCGCGCATCTAGACATGCTCGCCGCAGAAGCCGCAAGCGCGCAGTCATGGCAGTTTATAATTTTTTTTTTATTATGAAATCGTATACTACGTAACACCCGTTCAGCGAACCAGCTGAATTTTAGTAAAATACTGTAGGCATACGCATCCCATCCACGAAAGCAGATGACGATTGACGTCATCAGATTCGGCGCGTTTTAATTACAATATAATATAGTTAAAACTACCTTATGGGAATTATGGGATACCGCGAGGTCTCAGTTCGGGGCGAACCACTAGTTAATTATAAATGCGAAAGTGTGTTTGTTGGTTTGTCCTTCAATCACGCCGCAACAGAGCTACAGATCGACGTGATTTTTTGTATGAGTATAGTTGAGGACCTGGAGAGTGACATAGGCTATCCCCCCCCCCTTCCCTGAAAATCAAAGAGTTCTCGAGGGATTTGCTTAAACGTCCCTGCTTAAGGTCCCCCGCAATCGACCCTGCGATCCCCTGAATAGAAAACCGCAGTTCTGACCACTAGGCTATCACTGCTTGCTACCCCAAGATTTTCCATCTAATTATAATTTGGATATAGATTTAAAGCAAGAGTGAATAGGCATATTCTAGGCAAGCGCGCTCCATCTTACGTTGCATATTCTCTTACCATCAGATGTGATTGCAGCCAAGCGCTTATCTATATGTATATTGAAAAAATTGGAATAGAAATTTGTGTGTTGTAATAATTTAATTCCTATCGCGGACGCAACCGCGTGTTTAGCAATAAGCTATTATAGTAAATAAATAAACCGAATTTTATCACAAGAGCAAACAACTCGCGCGCCGGGCCACAGTCTTGTTTCTTGGCGTAGCAGTTTAGTGATAACGTGTTTTTGTTATTAAGTATGTGAAATTAATTTTTGTATTTTGTTCTAGCTTGCTGATTAAGATTTTACCCGGCCGGCGCAATGTCAAAATGTGAGTACAAATTATTCTTCTATCTTTATTTATAACTAGATGATGCCCGCGACTTCGTCCGCGTGGATTAAGGTATTTTATTCCCGCGGGAACTCTGTAATTTTCCGAGATAAAAAGTAGCCTATGTGTTAATCCTGGTTATGAGCTATCTCCATTCCAAATTTCAGCTAAATCGGTTCATTCGTTGTGGCGTTAAAGAGTAACAAACATCCATCCATCCATCCATCCATACATCCTCACAAACTTTCGCATTATAATATTAGTAGGATAAAATCTTTATTTAAAATTAAAGATTAAGTTTGAAAATAGCCCGACCGAAAAAAAAACAGCCTACATTTTTTTTCGTTGTGTTCGTAATTGTCAGGCAAGATTTGTATGAAAGTTAATTTTTGGAAAACTCATCGGAAAAGACGGGAATTGGAATGGTATATTTGTATATTTCTCAATAAGCACTTCTGATTTTCTTCACTAGTACCTACTCATTAATTGCACCCGTGTGAAGTTGAAGCGGGTATCTAGGATAATCTAAAAATCTATTGTTTTAAGTTCAAGCTGTTGATTTGAGTTTTTGCTGAAACTTCTTCGACTGACTGAGCGTTATCTCACAAGGTGGGGTCCGCATTAACGCACACAGTTGACCACTGTTGTTACACTCGTACTTGACAGGAAACACGGATGCCATTTTCTATTGTACCTATTTGTCCATTGAAATGTTACATTTTTTAGGTTTATTTATAGTTATACGACAAAAAGTTACAAGATCAAAGTTGTAGAGAATTTAATTTGCAACAAAAAATAATAACAATTTTTTTTAACAGATAAAATAATAGTTTAGGAGATATATCGTAAAACCATATCGTAAAAACCATTTTAACCCCTATTTTCAAGATGGCGGCCGTGGTACAAGGGTGGCGACCCCACAAACTTGGTTTTAGCTTTACACTGACCCTCCCTACACATCAAAAAAATAAAATTGCGTCCTCTAAAAAACGCAACCCCAAATGTAACTTTTCAATGGACTATATCTAATATAATAAATGTCTGTATTTTTTTTTTTAAAGAATGAAACCCATGATGAATATTTAAACTCATAATATTTTTTTTTAGTATTTTTAAAATATCCTATAATTTTCTTATTCATTAAAATACTAGCGACCCACACCGGCTTCGCGCGGGCAGTATAGCATATAATTATTTATAGGCTTATGCCTACACTTGAATTTATTTTCGCAGGCGTTCGTTTTTATTTTGCGGTAGCTCCTAAGATATTCATTTAAATTATAAGAAAGGATTATCATAATGTGCATGAAATGCTTGTGGTAACTAACGTATTTAAGTTAATACTGTATCCGTCTAAATAGATTTCCAACTACCGCATTGGACATGGTCATTTTTTTTAAATTAAAATGGGTAAAGTAAGCTATCCTTAAAAAGTAGATATATTATGCCATCGCAGAATTTTCTGTACAAACCTATCCTACCGTACCACCACCATACATTGTTTTGTTATAAGTATATCTCAAAGGGAAAGTATATTTCAGCGTTTTCGATGAAAGCTCCCAGGCAGCTTGAATTTATCCGACATTGTCAACAATTATCGTCATATTTCAACCAATTTACACAAAACCTTAACAAATTATACACTAAAACCTTCCTCATAGGTACTCGTATCTATCGGGGAAAACCGATTTTTTGAGTTTATTGCGAACAGAGTACAGATAGACAGAGAGACAGACAGACGCGGCGGTGGACTTTGTTTTGTATTACGTAGTGATAGTTGCCCGTACGTGCCATAATAGTGATTATGCTTCTGCAAGTAGCCTACTCTCTACCAGTGTCCAGTGATCCCTTAGCGAAGGGTATTTTTAGGTTTCCTTTGAATTTCTTCAAAGGACAACGTTTTATTGAAAAGCTAATAACAAGGAAAATCTTCAAAAAGCCCTGGGCCATCAAGAGTATGACACTTTCGGATTTAATTTGATTTTATCAAAAGGGAAACGACCACCGCAATGCGGAACCGCGGGCTATGCTTATAAATTTTTATTAAATTTATTCCTACTGTTTTCTTGTCGATTTCTTTTTATTCGTATTATTTTGCAATAAGGTGCGTGTTATTAATAAGTAGTTAAGTACAGAAGCTTACCCACCAATCACCATGTAGCTAACGTTTTCGAGTGATTGGCTTAACTTTAAATATCTACCGAATACCTACCGAAAAACCACAGAACATAGGGTAGGTACCTAATACATGTAAAATAATAATAATTATGTTCTGTGTAAAATATTGTAATATTATATATGCTCTGTATAAAATATTATTTTATATGTTTTATATACTGCGTCATAAGCTGAATAAGCCATATGACATTCAAGCTACTCAAAGCATTCACGACTAGAGACAGGCGAGACCACCTATACTCAACCTGCGGCGCGCGGGCCACATTTGGACCGCGGGGCAGCGGGCGGGCGGTTAAAAAATACGCGATAAATTCGTTCTTCAATGTTTAATTCAATTTGTAACAATCACTAAAACCACAGCTAAAACCTTAGAAATCATTATTTAATCTTTTTTCCTTTTTACGGCCCGCGATACCATAACTAACACGAAACAAACATTTATTTAACATGAAAAAAAGGTTGAGTGGGCTAGACGCATACAAACTCAAAGCTAGCGATGCGCGGGTTAGAGCGATGTTACAAGGCGCGGTACTGGAAAGTGTTTTTTTAACAAAATTTTGGAATGCGAATATAACCAGTAGCTGCAGGGTCCAGGTAAATTATCGTTACATTCTTAACTCAATACGCATTGCGCACTTAGCCATAACGACCAAATGGCTCGCTCCACCACTCAGGGTAGGTATATAAGGCGAACTAAACAAGTCTGCCCGCGAAATTCAAATTTAATTTGGTTTTTCGCAATTTGTAAACTAACACGACAAAGTATACTTACTTACGTAACTCAATACGCATTGCGCACTTAGCCATAACGACCAAATGGCTCGCTCCACCACTCAGGGTAGGTATATAAGGCGAACTATTCAAGTCTGCCCGCGAAATTCAAATTTAATTTGGTTTTTCGCAATTTGTAAACTAACACGACAAAGTATACTTAATTGCGCCAATGGCAGTATCATCTTCACAGGTTTATAAAATCTCTACTTGAAAGTGTCCAGTTTAAGAAATTAGTATCGACTAATTTGTAAGTAGCTCACAAATTAACTCACGTCAAACTCGGTACTCGGACTAGACACGTCTACGTCTTTGGATGCAACCTACGAGTTACGACCAACCGAGATCGTAACCACATAGTGCGCAAGCTTCCTAACGTAGGTATTTATTGACAATATTTAGCACGTAAAATAGGTGAAGAAAACTACATAGAAAACATGAAACAACTGTCACACACACACCAGTTTCACCTTAGTTTCACGGACATTGATGGAAATGTATTGATTAATGTGGGCAACGTTTTACTTGCTTGTTGTCGGCTGACACCGCTCAATAAATAATGTTTAGGGGCGCCTTGCTGAGTCATCAGTTTATGGCTATATCGATCCTGATTTTTGGCCAGCGCGCAGCGAGCGTGGAGAAAAATAAATGTACCTATCAAACATCAAGCTTTCTAACCTATACTATAGTCTATACTATATCGTTTGTTGTTTATTGACTTAACTAATCAATTAAGATAATATTACCTAATTGTAAACATCTGCATAAAAAAATATACAAAACTGTTTCAGATAAAAATGAAAAAAAAGATTTCGTTGTTGTGTTTGATGAAGAAAATTGTTTCATATTTCCCTCTACATTTATATCACAGCTAATTTTTACCAATTAACTGGGCAGTGGGCACAGATCTCGCAAATATTTGACGTACCTACTATTTGTAATAAAGGAAGTTTTAAAATGTGTGCGATAAGCACATTAAAAAACTAATAGCGAACCTTAGAATAAATACTCCTAGAAACGCAGTAGTTGACGCGGTGATAAACCATTTAATACGCAGTATCGTCGCGTTAATTCTACGAGCTCACAGAAAATTATTTAAAAAAAACTTACTTTGCTGTGAAAGGGTGTCATAATTCATCACAATAACCATCAAAAACGTAATTAACAGTACCAGTACAGAAAATAAGTACACGGCACTCACACATTCATTGCTTGTTTTGAGCCTAATATTTGGAGCGGAACTTTGTTAGAAACTTCCGAATCCGATACTATGAGTGTTCAATATGGGAATGAACCATCGAGCCAACCAACCACCTACCTTTAAGCGCCGTGCGAGTTGTTAGCCGGGCCCGGCATGATCCGTCGATGTCTTCCCGATATTTCACACAATTAGAATGTCACTGGTCCCGTTTGTCAACACTATCACGTTAACACAAGGAAGTATCCGAAACCACCAGTTAAAGGTTGAGAATAAAAAGAGGAATTAATAAACAATTGCACTGGAGCGCGTGTAATGTTCGACATTGAAGTGTTTTCATTCAAAAAAGTAGGTAGTCATTAATCTAGCCGCTTCAAGCGCAGTGGCTCGCAAGTCGGTGGCAGGAGGGTACTCAAAAAGATCAACCCATAGTAAACATAATGATGTTATTAATATGCTAATGAAAAAGAAAGAAAATCACCAAATTGTGTGTCCTTTTATTAATATCTCTTCCGGTACGGAACAATGAGTAATTAATATAATAAGTAGCGGACCTGTATTTTACTTAGTTTGGAAGACCTCTATTTAATAATAATAAAATCAGTAAAAAATTCTATCCAGTAAATTAAGAAATAATTTGTTTTAACAATAAAGGCAACATCCCAATTGCCCTTAATATTTCTCACTTTGATCATCAGTCATCACAATCGGAGGGCCCTGCATCGAGTACCTAAGTGGGTCACATGACACATCCACAACACAAATTAAAATATTTTGGCTGTTATGCCAAGACCTATGGAGAAGTATGTCAAGATTTATCTTTAACCCACTTCTTATTCCGCATAGTGAAGAGTTAGAGTACCTACATAAAGCAAACTACCAATCTTAAAAAAAACATTAAAATAATAAATCTTATTACTTAGGTACAACACTTATTACGAGTATCTATTTTGATCTTATGAAAATTAAATCATACCTATAACTTCTGCCCGGTTGGATGTTTTGAGGAATCCATCCAATTACGTCGATTCGTTGCTCTGTTGATCCTTGATTAAAGGCCAAACCAACATACATTCATACTTTCGCATTTCTAACTTAATTAAGTGAGGTTATTCATATATTTAAAATCCATAGTAAAAGTAGCTCATTAAAGCTCGGCGGCCGCGGCAGTCTCCAAAATGGCTGCAGTTAAAATTCGGTCAGGAGAACAATCTTAACGTTAAAAAAGTCACGTTATGATAAACATGACGTAGCTATCTATAGTGGCGGTGTTCATTGCACCCAATGCAATTAAGGCGCCGAACGCCGCGCCGGCTCTGTCGGTCAACTGGAACGGTGCACGGGGTTTGTGGGTCACTCTCATGTGAACGTACCTGCACCTACGGGCCGCGAGCTGGTGACCAATTCTGAGGAAGTGCTTGTTACAAGCCGACGCTCTTACCCCATGTTTTTGGAACGTAGTTCCTTATCGCGCGGTGCGGAAGGGGGCTAGACGGAAAAAATTAAGACAAAATTGAACCGACACTTTTTTGAATGTGAATTTGGCATTGTGTTCATTATTTTCACAGTACAATATAAGATCTCGGTAGCCTTGTGGTTTCGACAGTCGCTAAACAGTTAAAAGTCGATGGTTCGAATCCCAGCTCGACAGACTGAATTTTCTATTTTCAATTTTATTTTAAATAATTTCTACATGTGGAATTTTTCCCTAATTTTTTATAACTTATTTTTAAGTTTAACTTAAACTGTTTAGCGACTGTCGAAACCACAAGGCTAACGAGATCTTATATTGTACTGTGAAAATAATGAACACAATGCCAAATTAATTAATCGAAAGGAACTTCGTTCCATCCGGGTGTCCCTTGACACCTCTCAAGTTTTTTTTGTCGTACTACAGATTCTCAATAGAGATCAGTCACCAAAATTTGGTCAGCTGAATATTGTTAACTAATATAAAAAAGTAACGTTATGATCAAAATAACGGAGCTATCTATAGCGTCGTTCGGCACCCAATGCAATTACAGCGCAGAACGCTGGCTCGTTGAACTGGAACAGCGCACGGGGTTTGTGGGTCACTCTCATGCAACCGGATCTACATCTATGAGCCGAGATCTAGTGACCATTGCCGAGGAAGTGCTTGTTAGAAGCTGACGCTCTGGGGTAAGAGCGTTACAAGCGTTAAACGCTTGTTTGCATAGCATTTTACTAACAAAACAAACTTTTATCAAACGTCAAAACACGCGCATTGTAATGAGAGCTTGTATGAAATAAATATTGAACTGTAATAATATGTCAAAAAAAACACACTTTTTGTAGTTTAACCATAAACCAGTGAAGCCAGCCAGACAAAATTCAAATACTAGCTAGTCTTCGACTGACTAGTCTTGGGGTCTAGTTTGGCATATCTACTAAGCAAAGGTAGAGAAACTATACAACTTTCAGTTTATTAAGCACCTTCTCAAAATTGCCCATGAGCTCGCGGGCAACTATGTATATTGTGGGTATATAATTTTATTTATTGGTTGCTGTAGATTTAAAGCGTATGGAAGAGACGTAAATTCAGTGTCAGAAAAATTATGTAAGGGGTCGGTGACATTGACCTACCCTCACGTGTTTATAAAGAACAGAATAAAAAATATACATATTATGTACACACTTTTATTTGACAAAATTTAACTGAATTTTAATTATTTGACTTAATTTTGCTCGCGAGTACTATACTCCTGAGAAGGTAAATAATAGATTCACTAGGTATATCAACTTTCTTTTTTGGGACCTCGAGCGAAATTTACTTTTTATTCCGAAAAATAAACAATTCGCGAAATCGGGATTTGTAAAAAGTTAGGCGAGAAATCGAGGCTTAGGTACCTATCGCATTTTCGTCGACAGCAGGAATCGGAAGTGACTAATAATTAATTGATCTCTGCTAATGCATTTTTACATCTAGCCCGATTCTACTGATATCACTCGCAAATGTTAATGTGTAGTAGTGTTACAGTACCCGTTGTTAAAAATTACGCATCGAGCCCAAAAAAAGAGTCGATTGTCAGTCAATCGAAATAAAAGCCAAAGAGACTGAAAGAATCAATTGGCCTCGACTTCGTAGAGCGTCGTCCCTGTCATGTATGCAATGCATCAATGTGTAATATTAATTGCCGTAATACTATTACTGTATGACTAAAAAATGCGCCTCTTTGAGGCTTTTGCGTCTACTACGGATGTTGCGAGCTGCGGCTATACCTATTTAAATTTCGTATAATATCACAGTTGGTTCAACATCGCAATGGGAAGTTTACCGTTACCTTTAATGAAGACGTTTTACCTGAAAATAAAACGTGTATTAAACATACTTACCTTATTCGAAGCCTAATAATATTATGAGATATGCCATCGCTTCCGTTTCCTTTTTCTGTCCCTTTTCTTTGCTGTATACCTGTCTCTTTCTATTTCCGTCCCCACCACCAGCAGTGAGCGCCATGATTGTGGGCGCACAATTTCTCGTCATTAAGTCGAATAACACCAGGCAGAATTAAAATTTATTAGGCTTCGAATAAGGTAAGTATGTTTAATACACGTTTTATTTTCAGGTAAAACGTCTTCATTAAACAACTTGACCGTTATTCGAAGCCTAATAATATTATGAGACGTGTTTGTTATCGCCTGGTGGTGGTGAACGGCGTCAATGTGACTAAGAAACTGTTAGGGACACATCGACACGATAAACATCAGATTGTGTTTGTAAAAATTTATATTTAAAACAAAGATGCAATCGAGTATGAAATTTATTAACAAACAAGTATGAAGTACAATAATCCTCAAAATTATCATTATCATGAAAAATGAATGAATGAAAAATTATCATGAATAGCAAAACACAAATAAAAAGTTAATCAACTGCACTAAATAGTTGTGTGACTTTGCTAGTGTTCTTGTTGGAACCTAAAACTTGGCGGCAATAGAAACGTCTAAAGGTTTTTTCAGACCTCCAATTGCCTCTTGTGAGAATTTCGTCAAGAGGCGCATTTTCTACCCAACTTTTCGAGGCAACCGCGGCTCTAAAACTACCAGCCGATGCTTCGACTCCAGATTCTTTCAACATATTTTTAACCCAGCTAGCAATTACACATTTTGAAGCCGGTTTTGGCTGACCACATGTAGAAACAAACAAATTTTCGCACTTTGCATCTCGGCGTCTTTGTTGGCCCACTTCAATCAATCGCTTGATCCAATGTACTGGGCTTAGACTTTTATTACATGGATTATTTTTTTCAATTTCCATCCTGACTGGCGGTAATCAATTGAGTCAGTTTTTGAACCGAAGGCAGGTACTAAGACTATACAATCATCGGCTACAATACAATTACATGAGTTTGTACGCAAAAGTGTCAAATCATGTACTCTCCGACCAGAGCATAACAGAAGAATTGATGCTGTATATTTAGATATTTCATACAAATTACTAGTATCTGGAATCGCTCGAGCTAAGCAATTTATGACTAAATCAACGTCCCATATTGGTGGTTTCAAAATTTTAGGTCTTGCTGCAGCAATAGCTTTTAAAATTCGCTTGACGAGAGGATGGTTGCTAAGTGGCTCCGTAGCTTCTAAATTACTTAGAGTAGACACTACAGATTTATAACATAGTATAGTATTATAAGACAAGCCTTCTTTGATATGTAAGTCTGCTAAAAACCTCGCCAAATCAGAACCACTAGGTTTATTTTCAGGGATATTATTCAAACACGCCCATGAAAGCCAACGCGACCAAGCAGGCTTATAAGATCTAACGGTGGAAGGTCGCCAACTGGACATAAGTAGGTTCCTTTGTTGATCTGTCCAGTTATTTAGTACTTCATTCCTCCCCCACATTTCCACACTTCGAGTGTCATTTCCGATATCTTGTGGGGAGCTAGACCGGTTGATATGTCTATCAATACCCGTGGAAGATTGTGGATTGTCCAGGGCGGTGCTGTCGCTCGGTTCTTTAGATCCGGTCGCCAAAACACTTGTTCCCATCTTGGTGCCACTATCAAATACGTTCCACGACATTGGTTCAGATGTTGCAGAATTTTCGGCATCAAAAAGGGGGGAGGAAATACCCACGCCAAGGGATAATTCCATACACGAGACAGAGCGTCGTGAAAGTCTGCTTGAGTATCTTGGCAATCCAGTGAACAATATCTGGGGACTACGCGCGCTATTTTTGAAGCAAACAGATCTATGACAGGAACTCCCCACTTGGAAAATATTGGAATCGTGGCTTGCGGTAGTAGGTGCCATTCTGGGGCAACTCGAAGCCTCGACAGTCGATCTGCTTCCACATTGTAATTGCCCGGAATATGATGCACAGTTAAATTGACATGGAGAAGGTCGACTAAACTCATGATCTTGTATGTCAGGTCCAGAAGAGCTTGAGATTTGGTACCACCCTCGTTCCGAAGATATGATACGGCAGTCTTGTTGTCGCACTGAAGGTGTATCGTTGCATATTGTAGGTTCGGACTTTGTTCTTCTAAGGCTCTGAGGATAGCAAGAAGCTCTTTGTGGTTGCAGTGCAACTTCCTCTCTATACTTGACCATACTCCGGATAAGACCGTATTGTTTATACGTGCTCCCCAAGCTTGATTTGATGCGTCCGTTACAATATAGTGTGTCGGGTATGGTGCATGTATCATTGACCAATCTGTGTGGTGAGTCTGCCACCATTTCAGTTCGTCTATTACAGACTCGGGCAGCGACAGGGCTTGATAAGGATCCTGTTTCAAATTGTTTAAACACAATCTTTGGAGATGACGATAATTCAGTCTGCCCTGTGGTATAACGAAACTCGCAAAATTCAGAAAGCCGATTAAGCTCTGTAGTTGTTTTGCGGCTGCTGCTTTTGTTATTAAAATTTTTGTGACTAACATTCTTAATTTCGCGCATTTCTTCGCTGGTAGCGACTTGCGATTCAACCAGGGGTCCCATAATATGCCGAGATATTCTACGGTTTGACATGGGGCAAGGGTTGATTTCTCGTAGTTCACCTTCCACCCTAGAAACTTCAATAGATTCAGTGCGGTTTGCGTCTGAATTTCCAAGTTGTCGGCATTTTGATTGGCCAATAAAAAGTCGTCGAGGTAAACTAAGATCCTCATACCCTGTTTTCGAAGTAACTGTGCAATCCAGTTGCTTACTGACGCGAAAGCTTTGGGCGCTGAACTTAGCCCGAAGGGCAGACAGTTCATTTGGAGCAGGTCTCCTTTGTATAACAGGTGTAAAAAGCGTCTGTGTGAGTGGGTTATCGGCACATGGAAATATGCTTGAGACAAATCGATTTTTGTTAGATAATCCTGTGGTTGTAAGAAATCGGGAATTTTGTGATTGTTTATCAACCTGAACGGAGGTGAATGGACATAATAATTGAGTGCCTTGAGGTTGAAAATAGGTCTCATGGTTCCGTCTGTCTTCGGGACCAGAAACATTGATGAAACGAAACTTGGAGATATTGGAACTGTTGTCAACACGCCTTCCGTTGACATCTTTTCTATTGCAAGCGTCATTTCGTTTGAAACTGGAGTTTCCAGCTGACTCTGGGCGAGAATGGGTACGTGTAGTGGAGGTTTTTCCAAAAATGGTATACGGTTTCCGGAAATAACCTTGAGGATATAACCTGGAGCTCCGATTACCTTCCACCTCCGATAGTAGTATACCAGCTGACCGGCTACGAAGTGACTCGGTGAGTCAGTATCTTCGAGTTCTGCCTCTCCTATCCCGGTGGGATGAGGGAGAGCTTCTGCGTGTATGGTCGTAGGTCTCCTTATCTGTGCGACTTGTGGCTGCTTTACCTCCTCTACCACGAAAGAACTTGGAGTTGTTGTAATGCGCTCCAGAGTTGTTGAACTTATTATTGTAAGGCTGACCTTTGTTCATCGTCTTTGTAGTCGGTAGTGGATTCCTACGATCTGGCACAGAATTACCTTGATCGGACTGCGGTGCAGGTGCGCGATCTTTTTGTCGAGGCCAGAACACCTTTCGTACTCCACCTGCCTTTTCAAGGGCAGCCGTAAACTTTTCGGCTTCAAATAAGTTTTGACACGTTGGCGGAATTTTGCGCAACGTGCTTTTGTGAAGCGGATCCTTCACGGATGCAAGAATAGTCTCGCGTCGTTGCTGAATAACTTCCGCCCTATGGCCGCAAACCAACTGCAGGGCATCATTTGATATTTTTGAAAAATCACCCGTAACAAATATATCCTGGATCTTCTCATTTACATCACTAAAAGTAAGGGTAGGAGAATCCTTAGCCCATAACAAAAAACTTCGTAATTCTTTTTCCAGTTGATCGCGCTGTTTAACCAGAGCAAAGCATATAGAAGCGAACGCTTTTTCGGTATTTATGATGTTTTTAAAACATCTGGATCTTTGACTTTAGTCCCGATAGCTAATGAAAATTGTGGTTCCGACTCGTCTTCAATATGATCACTATCATACAGGTGACCACTGACATTATCATCAACCCAGTCTCCCTCGATCTCCTGGGGTAGGTTAGTTCCACTAGGTGTATTGTTTTCTGCAAGCTGTTTTTTAATCTGAGAGATTTCAGCAAATAATTTATTAAACTTTTTATCTTTACTACGACGAGACCGCTTTGATTTCGAAGAACGCTTAGAACGTTTACGAGGCTGATCCGAATCTGAGCTACAAGAAGTCGAGCTACCTGAACCGGAAGAAGACGAGTCAGAACTCACACTGTTCTCCCTTGTTCTTTTACGTTTATTTTCATGACACTCATCAGTTCCAGTAGCTTTACTCGGTCCCGGAACACTTTCAGGAAAATCACTCATTTTAAATATATCCGTTATAATCAGCTAAAAATAGAATTAAAATAGTGAACACATTAAAAGATTCAAACTCTTAACGAACGGTAACACCGTTAAAAATGACCATAAGTAGTTCGAAATAAAAATAAAAATTATGCAAGTAGTAAATATATAGTGTTAAATTTCATTTATATTTTAAATTCTCAAAAGAAAACTGATATCTAATTAAAAACAAAAGTGTACATACCAGTTATAATGTCACGAACCACAATAATTGTACGAATTGCAGGTATTAAGAATAAAATCACTTAGACAGAAAATCAACTATGCAGCTGAGTGCACGTGTTGACGGAACGGCAACGACGACGTCAATGACGAGAAATTGTGCGCCCACAATCATGGCGCTCACTGCTGGTGGTGGGGACGGAAATAGAAAGAGACAGGTATACAGCAAAGAAAAGGGACAGAAAAAGGAAACGGAAGCGATGGCATATCTCATAATATTATTAGGCTTCGAATAACGGTCAAGTTGTTTAATGTGTAGTTAAAAATGAGTAGGTACATGTGCAGACCAACTGAAACCACTGAAACTAGGTAGGTACATTCAGGTAGGTGTACAATAGTGTAACGGAAATTGTATTTTAATGGACTGCTTTGTTAAGTAGGTACTTTGAAAGTTTTGTATACCTGAAGCGGATTCTGCTATATTAGTACTTACTACCTTTCACTGGCGAGCAAGTTTTCTTGCGATGAATACTTTCAGCGCTAAAACAAATTATATTTACTCTCTTTAAGTCTTTGTAAAAGTTCTTCTTTTATTTCATTATTTGTAAATGCGATGTTGTTTTTCGTTAACCACTCCTGAATGTTTTTCTAGCTCTGGAAAGGGTAGCTTTGGCCGCCGCCGCGATAAGGTGGACTCAGGTGACATTATTGTGGCCCGACGACTCAGTTGATAGCGCGCGCACTATACCTGCCTACTAAACTGTCTCAGGTATTCGTATATATACGTGGGATTTATTACCTTGTTTTTTGTTCGCAACAAAAATATCACGAAGTATTCCTTTGTCTAGATCCATGTCTATTTTTTCTTGTCAAAATAAAACAAAGTTTCTTAAAAGGTCTCCAAATTATTTTCAGAGAATCGCTTCGTTGCTATCTTGAACTACTTACTCGTAAGAAAAAGAAAATAAAAGATACATTTCTATAGAAAATGGTGCGTCCATTGGTTTAGTTTCTAATTAATATTACCTTCTTCTGAGAGAGTATTTTTCCAAGGTAAATGTTTAGTCACTTAATTCGGTCGAGTTTATTGCGGTCGAGATGTACACCAATCCAACTAATGCACATTGATTGGTACCTACAATTGCAAGTTGTAAACGATGTACTTGTATCCCATAAAATATACCAATAGCATTGTGTGAGAATAATAAATTGAGCATGCCATATTATGGCCATATTATGGCGATCTTTTTCATTAAAAAAGATTCCGGAATCGGCACTGAAAACAACTTGTCAATAACAGGAAAAGCTTGTGGAAATCGAAGACATCCATGGAAGAATTAATACAAGTTTATTTGAAAAATATCAATAATGATATTTTTATAATAAATAATTGTTAAGTAGCTCTTATTTATAAGGATTAGGTTAAAATAAAACAAAAGCTTACATTTTTTAATTTCATTATTGACAAAACATAATAGGATAACCCTTGACTGCGATCTCATCTGATGTTAGCTGACGATGCAGTCTTATACGCTAGCGGGCTTACTTGGAAGGGTTCAATGTTAATTACATCCCTATAAATAATCGGTTAAAGATCTGTTGAAGATTTGGCCAAAGATCCCAGAGCCAAACTGACCCGACACAATACCGAAGATATCCCGGACGTCAGCCTATACGAGATTAGTATGGCTCTCAAGTAGCTTAAGAACAGCAAGGCGCCTGGTGATGATTTAATCACTGCGGAACTCCTGAAAGCAGGTGGAAAACCGGTACTTAAGATCTTTCAGCGATTGTTCAATTCCGTCATCCACGAGGGCACAACGCCGGAAGCATGGCACAGGAGTGTGGTGGTTCTGTTCTTCTGTTGTTCTCGAGAGTCATTACTCATTACGAATCGTCTCGCTCGTAGGTTCGACGAATTCCAGCCCCCCGAACAAGCTGGATTCCGAAAAGGCTTTGGTACCATAGATCACATTCATACGCTGCGGCAGGTTATACAAAAGACGGAAGAGTATAACCGACAACTTTGCTTAGCGTTTGTGGACTATGAGAAAGCCTTCGATTCGGTGGAAACTTGGGCTGTGTTGAGTTCGCTGCAGAGATGCCGGATTGACTACCGGTATATCCCAGTGTTGAAGTGCTTGTATGAAAACGCCACTATATGTCAGTACGTATACAAGACCAGACTACGAGGCCAATCCACTTACAGCGTGGAGTTACAGGAAGACGTAATCACCCCGAAGCTCTTTACCGCTGCGTTGGAGGACGTCTTTAAGAACGCGTAAAACGCCAAAAAAAATCAGATTTCGCGATGAAATAAAACATAGCCGCAACCTCATGTGAGGCGCGACAAAAGAAAGCGTTTTGCGCGGAATAGTAGTGTAGTAAGCGCCAAATACGTTGTAACTCGTAAAATATTCATTTTCTTTTCAATTCACTAGGCTACTCTCTTGATAATATCAATCGGAATTTAATGTAAAAATTTTGGCTCTGTAATATGCAACACATTGAAAATAAATGAATATTGGTTAAAAATTAGACCTAACTTCGCGATTTTTTATTATCGAACAAATTTCATCATTTTATGTTTTTGCCCAAGCACGTCCCTTGGCAGTATGATGTAATTTTTGCGTGTTTTTTTTTTCTCGGATAGTTGAAACTTGATCTACTACTGTAAAAATCAAATCTGTTTACTGTTAACGAACGCACACCCACTCTTAAGCTTCTGGATTGGAACGGAACGGTAACTAGTCACGGCCAAAGCCTTCCACTAGATCAAATATACACCGTCATGTATACTCCCAAGCTCCAGAAGCTGGCCCTATTTATATTTGGGTGGCAAGCCTAACCTTTGAGAGCTATTTAGTTACCAGCATAGCTCATTGAATCGAAGTCAGCTTCGCGATTCGATGAGCTAAGCTAATACTAATGGCAGTGAGGTTACATAGCTCGAAAAACCCATTATGTTCGTTGGGCTTCCAAAGTGGGGTAAACCTCCATTAGGTAGCCGGACGCTCTCAAGGGTGGCTTGCAGCTGTTGGACACAAACGGCAGAAGCTCGTTTCCTGTGGCTAACCTTGCAAGGGACCGATGACGTCTATCAGTTAACTGAATTCTTTAGAACTTTTTAGGGTGCCGTACCCGAAGGGTGCCAAACGGGACCCTATACTAAGCCTACGCTGTCCGTCCGTCTGTTAGCGGGCTGTATCTCATAAACCGTAATAGATAGACAGTTGAAATTTTCACATATTGTGTATTTCTATTGCCGCTATAACAACAAATAATAAAAACAAAATTGAATTGAAAAATAAAGGGAAAAGGAGCCGAAATAAAATTTTATTTTTTACCCTGGCATGTGGGGTGTCATTGTCCAGAGATCATTAAGTGGAGTTAAGTGGAGTTCAAATATATATATTTTTTATTTTTTAGCTACAAAAATGAAGAAATGGGGGCCATCAAAGTTGTCGGTTTTAGACCAATTTTGTTAGGGGGTCTATCTCAAAAAATAAACTAGTTAGGAATTTGAAATTTTGGTATATTATGTACTATAAATAGTGTATTTAAATAACAAATTGAAAACACCGATTTATAATGCGGTTTGTAAGTTGTGACCAAAGCAAATGAGCATTTTTTCCACATATGCTAATTTAGTACTTTCTAAGAACTAAGATATGAAAATATAATGTATCTAGTTTAAAAAAAATATTTGGTCATATGTACGGAACCTTAAAAGAGCGAGGCCCGACTCGCACATGGCCTATTTTTATTCGTTTTAAGAGTGTGGAGCCTTTGAATAAACCAAAAAGACCAAGTTTAGCATTGTCTCATTTTTTGGTTTCTTTGGAACGAAACTATCGGAGGGATCCCAACAATGCCGCCGCGGCCGCCTGGATACTTTTTGTTTATCATTTCGGCTCTTCGATATTTTCTAATTCCCTGAACCGACAAACTAAAAACATTAATAAGAGGACAGGGGTTGTTGACCCCACCGTCATCCGGTCCAGGCTCACAAGAGATATGATTCGATAGATAACTGTAAAGATATTTTTTATCGTTTCCGAATCGAGGTTATAAACGTTTGATACGTGATCGAACCATTTTTTGCCAAGAAATTCAATTTTTTCCATTCAAAATGTCAACGAATAGCTTGTATAGGTTAGGTTTGGTTTGCTATCATAGAATAAATATTTAATAGAACCTGTCCAGCGACGACGTATACCGAAAAGGGACAGAGAATAATCATTATCTCTGGTTCTTAGAGAATAAAATATTGCAATTCACCAATGTAACTTGAGTTCCTTATACACAAAGTTGCATTAAACTCTTACGAATTACATTAAAGCAGTAAAAGCCTTAAAAATCGTGAAAAACAAAATTCACAAGTTTCCGCCTGTAAGTTTCGCAGTTTCGTATCAATATCGCATACGTTTGTAGGGCCTTGACATTACATTTTTGTCTACATTTCTTTCACTTTTGTCTAACATTTCATAATGCAATCTATGTAACAGGTACATGATACTTTATCCATGGTTTGCGATAAATCTATTTCTGGAGTAGGTACAGATTGAGTTTGAAAACACAATCATAGTACAAACAGAATAGTAGGCTAACTAAGGCCGATCAGCGAGTTAATTACCTACTCTTGCGTTGACGCCTAGGGTGTCACTTTTATTTTTAACTAGCTGATGCCCGCGACTTCGTCCGCGTGGATTTAGTTTTTAAAATCCCTCGGGAACTCTTTGATTTTTCCGGGATATCAGTAGGTATATTGAAGAATGATAAGTCCGGTTTGTTGGAGTCGTTATTGAGACACCCGAAGACAAGTCATAATTGTTATTAAAAGGTAGGTTACTACTTTTATTGAAAAATTAAACAAACAAAAAAGAGCGAGCGTGCGACGTAACGTAATACGCAATTGCGCGCGATTAGCACAGTGGCGCGATATATACAAAAGTACTCTATGGCGCGCCGCGCGGCCCGTACTGCCGCCTGCCAGCCGATTGAGTCGGTTGAGACTTTGCGAATGTGTGCGTGAAACTTCCGTGCGTACACGGCGCCCGCTGCTCACGCATACATTCAAACCGGCGGCGGCCACTTTGTATGAAGTTAGCCTACTATTCTGTTTGTACTATGACACAATCGTATAACAGCAACGCTAGTTTAATTTTATCGCTGGATAACAATGAGATTATATACCTACCGTTAAGGTATTGTATTGTCATAGCAGGAAATATGAGTAGGTTGTTGAAAACTTGAAAAAAAAGAAGTTTTTATTATGTGAAATCCTGCCTCCATTGGGCAACGGGGTCGGAAACGGTACATTTTTTATTATCTACCAGTGACGGCTGTTGACTTTGAGTTATAGACCAGGAGGAGGTAACCTCATACACCTCTCTTTCAAGTCTGTCATCCATCTGACTGAGATCACATTCACCTTCAATGAAGTAGGCATCCTGAAATATATTTATTACTAGCTGACCCAGCCACGCGTTGCTGTGACTCAGTAGGTAGGTAGTGAACGATGTTAGAGTTGTACCCATAAATTAACCTACAGAGCCATCTATTAACAATTCGTCGAACTAACAATACACACTACTGTCGTGTAATAAACATTTAATTTGCAATAACAAATATTGATGTCAATAATTAGGATAAAAACTATCCTATCTTTCAAGTTGGACCAAATTTCAGATAGTTACGAAGTTTGATCAAAATCGGTTAAGTAGTTTAGGAGTCCATCGCGGACAAACAACGTGACACGTAATTTATATATATTAAGATAAGTACTAATGCCTTTCCACTGAATGTTTAGCCATAGTGAGCGCACTTGTTTTGGAGTTAGACTGACCATCGGGTTGGGGAACCTCATGCATAAGGCATCAAAAAAAACCATAAACTATATTAATATCAGATCCATTAGTACGAGATCCAGTATAAGAAATTTATACCCTCATCTGTTATTTATTAGTGATAAGAAATAATTGATAGATAATATACTCATCGACCTAATAACGCGAATAGGTTGCCTAGTTAAATTGCGTGCGGATAATAATAAATTAAATTAAAATTAAATCTATTTCTCTCATTAATTATTTAAAAAAATCGTACACTAGATAATAGAACATACCCAACACAATTGAAAAAGAAAAGGTTGCCTTCTTCCCCCATTGATATACTCTCATCAGATATTTAATCTTATTTTATATCAAATTAAAGCGTATTTTATTCTGAATCTAACTGTATTAGGTTGCCTTATCAAAAAGTTGATCCAATCCATGGTTGCCTGATTTTAGATGTAAATACGCACGCAATTAAACTAGGCAACCTATTCGCGATATGTCGATGAGTATATTATCTATCATTAGTTCTTATCACTAATAAATAACAGATGAGGGTATAAATTTCTTATACTAGATCTTAGACAATAATATGGTATTATTTCAATTTTATTTCGAGATGTCATATAAGTAGGCACAAATGTATCTAGTAATTTGGCAACTCTCTGACTGTTCATGACTAAAAAGTGCACAGGTCTCATTATGTTAATTAAGTACCCGCATGATTCCTTTGTTTCCTTACGTACGAGCATGACATATTGTCCACTTTTTTTCATCGGTTAGTCAATTATTATGTATGGGAGAGCGATTGGGAATCTAACACAGTGAACAATGCAAATGGTCAGTGTCTTTCTTGTTCAACTATCAATAATTATGAGAATTGTGGGTCAGAAGCATCGCATAACTGCTCATGACACAACGAACCGCAAGTTCAATATGTTCATCGCTTATAATCGTTAAACACCAATAGAGCGGCTCAACCTGACTGGAGCCATCGTTTTTTTTAATTCCATGACAAGTAGCCCTTGACTGCGATCTTACTTGAATGTTGAATGTAAGTGACGATACAGTCTAGGCAGCTACTACTAATACTCAACCCGCCCGGGCCAGGCGGTTAAAATATGATGATGCGATGAATTCGTTCATAAATGTTTAGTTCAATTTGTAACAATCACGAAAACCTTAGAAATCATTACTTAATTGTTTTTCTTTTTACGGTCCGCGATACCATAACAAACACGTGTTTGTTATTTATCATGAAAAAAGGTTGAGTACCACGGGTCTAAGGACTCGTTTCTGGACACGCGCCGCGTACAGCGCATACGCTTTTGCAAGAACGCTCTCATACATATAGTCATACTTATTATGTTTGAGTTAACCGCGTGCCATGACGCACCACGCGCCGCGTGTCCAGAAACGAGCCCTAAGTTGGTGGTAGCAGGCTAATTCGGAAAGGAGTATAGCAGTTTTAATTAAACCCATACCCCTAACGGTTTCTACACACCATCATGCCGGAACTTTAAATCACTTGGCTTTTGGGTTTATCTTGAGTGGTATTAACTAGCCACGACAAAAGTCTCTCACCAGATAAAAGACATCGTCGTACCTTTTTGAATAAAAAAGATTTTGCCAAAAATTTTGGTCCTTCGGCTGGGTCTCATATGCATAATGTGTGCACACTGACGGAAACAAGCTTCTTAAATATATTGTTAGCCATGTTGAACGCTTTCCCCTCCAAGTAAGCATGAAGATTGTATTAGGATAGGGCACGACAAAAATGCAATGGGTGAGTTGACCGTTGACCTTTCGGATTTTCAGTCCGGGCCGGTATGCTATTGCACTTGATCGTTTGCCCGTCAAATTCGGCTTTTGTGATGAGGTATGCCAGTTTCTATAGAACGATCGCGTGAGTCTACGCTTCCAACGATTGAACAGGCAAAGATTAAGCGGGGATCAGATAGAGAAATAGACAGTTGTCAAGCTAATATTGCGGTTGAATGTATTTCAATTGAATTGAGTCGCGCTAAATACGCTAAATACTTGTATACCTAGGAAAAGTTATTGTTTAAGCAATCTGAGTGAAGCAACAGGAAACATCACACTCTATCGAAGCCTAGGAGAAGCAAGTATATTTAATAACTGATTGTACCTAATACGGTAGTACCTAAATATATTGTTTATGTACCTAATTGATATTTTTCAAGATAGGACATGATTTAGTACCAGAGTTGAGTTTAATCTCTACCTACTCTAAGTTACTGTGATGCGATATTGCGGGCAAAGGTGCCGCTTACATATTTTATAATTTAAAGCTACTATTGCGTTAAAACACAATTAATGCTAATAATCTTCATTAACTTTTATTTTATACTAGCTGATGCCCGCGACTTCGTCTGCGTGAACTTAGCCTTTAAAATGCCTCGGGAACTCTTTGACTTTGCGGGATAAAATGTAGCCTGTCACTCTCCAGGTCCGCAACCATAGGTACCCCTGCAAAAAGTCACGTCGAACCGTAGCTCTGTTGGGGCGTGATTGAAGGACAAACCAACGCACTTTCGCAGTTATAATATTTCACCATATAAAGTGCAAGTGCATATAGTCGACGTGGTTTTTTACACAGGTAAATTTGAGGACCTGGAAAATAACACAGGCTACTTTTTCTCCCGGGAGCATACATTTACATGTACGCGACTACAAAGTATATAATTTATTGTAGATTTTTTTAAAAACGCTCGACTGCTTTCGATAAAATTTAAATGGGACCACCTTTGAAACAAAAAAAGAATTTTCCAAATCGGTTCAGGCGCCTTCGAGTAATCGGTGAACATACATAAAAAAGATTCCGTTGAATTGAGATCCTCTTCCTTTTTTGAAGTTGGTTAAAATTATAATAAAAAATAGTTTAAATTTAACGAAGTTATGGAGTTAAACAGTCAAAATAGTTCAACCCCTATCTCAGGGAACATTCATCCCACCATCCGTATACTACATCTATTATAGATATATCTATACAAACATACATTCGTATACATCCATCCTCACAAACTTTCACATTAATAATATTAGTGGGATAATATGAGTAATAATAAGTAGGATAGGAAACCTACATAAATACATGCATGCATGCATGCAAGCATACATGCATACATACATACATACATACATACATACATACATACATACATACATACATACATACATACATACATACATACATACATACATACATACATACATACATACATACATAAGTACATACATACATGCATGCATGCATGCATACATACACACAAACATACATACATACATACATGTATGCATGCATGCATATTGGCGCATAATTTAAGGTTAAATATGTGAAAAGTAGCATACAAATATCCCGCGGGAACTGTTTGTTTTCCCGGAATAAAAAGTAGCCTTTGTCACTTTTCAGTCCCTTAACTTTACTTGTGCTAAAAACAATCTAAAACTTCAATCTGAAACTCCGTTGGCGCATAATTGAAGGATAAGTATGGGAAAAGTAACATACGAATATCCCGCGGGAACTGTTTGTTGTCCCGGGATAAAATTCCCGGATTAAAAACGCTCGACTGATTTCGATAAAATTTAAATGAGACCACCGTCCGGGGAAGTATACCCTATGAAACAAAAAAAGAATTTTCCAAATCGGATCAGGCGTCTTCGAGTAGGTAATCGGTGAACATGATTAAAAAAAGATTCCGTTGAATTGAGATCCTCGTCCTTTTTTTAAAGTCAGTTAAAATAATAATAAAAATTAGTTTAAATTTAACGAAGTTATGGAGTAAAACAGTCAAAATAGTTCAACCCCTATCTCAGAGAACATACATCCATCCATCCATATACTACATCTATACAAACATGCATCCGTATACATCCATCCTCACAAACTTTCACATTAATAATATTAGTGGGATATTATGAGTAATAATAAGTAGGTTAGGATATAGCTAATGTATTTATAGTTAGTAAGAGGAGGATACAAACATCGATAAATACATGCATATATACATACACACATACATACATACATATATACATACATACATACATACATACATACATACATACATACATACATACATACATACATATATACATACATACATACATACATACATACATACATGTATGCATGCATGCATATAAATATGTGAAAAGTAACGTACGAATATCCTGCGGGAACTGTTTGTTTTCCCGGAATAAAAAGTAGCTGTTGTCACTTTTCAGGTCCTCAACTATGCCTATCAAAAAAACCACGTCAATCTGTAACTTCGCTGGCGCATAATAAGGATTAATATGTGAAAAGTAGCATACGAATATCCCGCGGGAACTGTTCGTTTTCCCGGGGTTAAAAGTAGCCTTTGTCACTTTTCAAGTCCTCAACTATGCCTATCCAATAAACCACGTCAATCTGTAACTCCGTTGGCGCATAATTTGAGGATAAATATGTGAAAAGTAGCACACTAAAATCCCGCGGGAACTGTTTGCTTTCCCAGGATGAAAAGTAGCCTTTGTCACTTTTCAAGTCATCAACTATGCCTATCCAAAAAACTACGTCAATCTGTAACTCCGTTGGCGCATAATTGAAAGATAAATGTGTGAAAAGTAGTATACTAATATCCCGCAGGAACCGTTTGTTTTCCCGGGATAAAAAGTAGCCTGTGTCATTTTTCAGGCCCTTAACTTTACCTGTGCAAAAAAATCACGTCAATCTAAAACTCCATTGCGCGTATTTTGAAGGACAAATGCGTAAAAAATAGCGATGCTATCCCGCAGGAAATGTTTGCTTTTCCGGGATAAAAAGTTGCCTATGTGCTATTCCAGACTATAATCTATGTCTGTGCCAAATTTCAGCAAAATCGGTTCATTCGTTGTCGCGTTAAAGAGTAACAAACATCCATCCATCCATCCATCCAAACATCCTCACAAACTTTCGCATTTATAATATTAATAGGATTTTTCCATATTCGCAATTCTAAGCGCGTTTTCATATTTTACTTCCGACAAAGTGACAGTTATTGAAAGTGACAGTAACTGATATCACAAATAAATGTTAAGATGACAGATTACATACGGCTGAAATAGGGCTGATTTCACCAACGTAAAATAAGTCTTATCCGAGTGTAAATTTTATATTATGACAGAGTTTTCAATACAATAACTGTCAAAACGCCAAATTTATCCCTCGGATAAACGTCATTTGACGTTAGTGAAATCGGCACAGAGCATAAAGTTAATTAAAAATATTTTATAACCGTTATATAAGTATGATGAAGTAGGTATACGTCTACTTTAACGAATAATCTTTGTCATTGAGTAGATACGCTCAGCTCCATCTGCTGTGCACCGTTACTCGACACAGTAACCGCGAAGCGGAGATTAATGTAACAAATATGCGCCGGCGCATAAAGGGCGGAATAGATGGTATGTATTCTAGGATTTCTAGGAGACCATTACATATTCAAGCCTTACAATGTGACGATGCTTACAATGTTGAATTGAGTAGATAGTACCAAGTACCTTCACCATAAGGGATAATTGCGTCATAGTTCAACAGTTCATAAGCAAATAGGACCTTCTTACCGCGAACTAACAATAAAACTGTGATATGTGTAAAACCAAACTTTACGTCTAAAGCACCATTAAAGCAAGTCGCTAACGCATTTTTCAGAGAAGTTTGTTACATTGCAGTGCACAAAACGAGTTTTTGGTTTCCTTAGTGACATAATGGTGATGCTATACTAATAATGTAAATGCGAAAGTAATTCTGTCTGTTACTTTTATAAGGCACAATGATACATTTAAAATATCATTGCCGCTAAAACGATCTTGACGTTTTTCACAGATAGGTATTAGTAATGCATTCTGTAGACAGTTAAAGGATACTTTTTATTCCGGAAAATCAAGGGGCCTTTCAGGATTTTTAGAAAACCCTAAATCAACACAGATTTATACGCGTCAGCTAGAATTTAAATGACGTTACATTTAATGTAAATTCATATTTTCGCAAGTTTTTTGGTTATCTGTTGGAACGTAAGTTCCTTATCGCGCGGTACGGAAGGGGGCTAGACGGAAAAAATTAAGGAACCGACACTCGACATATTGTTGAAACCGACACTTTTTTGTTGAATGTGAATTTTGCATTGTGTTCGGTATTTTCGCGATACAACATTAGAGCTTCGTAGCCTAGTGGCTCCGGCAGTCGCCTAAAAGTTAAACGTCGATGGTTCGAATAAAAAAAATTAGGGAAAGGTTCCACATGTAGAAATTGATTAAAATAAAATTGAAAATAGAAAATTCGGTCTGTCGAGCTGGGATTCGAACCATCGACGTTGAACTTTTAGGCGACTGCAGGAGCCACTAGGCTACGGAGACTCGATGTTGTACCGCGAAAATACCGAACATAATGTAATCGAAAGGAACTACGTTCCATCCGGGTGTCCACCTCACCTCTCAAGTTTTTTTTTATTTATTTACTTATTATATTATAGAAGTCATAGTGTGATAATTCCTTATAATAAAGCATAGATTATCAAAAGTGGGCCAAATTCGCCTTGGCCCGTTCGCTCGACAAAGCTCAAGCGACCGGTTGATAGGCCATCGACCCCGCAACCTACTCTGCCTCTCAACCTCAACATCTCGCTATTCTCATAAAACAATTATTATAATAATTTTAAGAATTGCTTATTTTTATGGAAATGGTCGGAAGATAATATGCAAGTAATTGCGCAATCTTTCGAGAATTGTTCCCAGTACAGTCATAAAATAGCTCTTTAATTAATATGCTTTTGCTGTTACAGGTAAAACGAATAATTGAAATTATGTGAAATAATACCTACCTAATATTTAATTTTCACAGAAAACTTCGCCTTTTGTACTTTTTTTGTAAATACATATCTTGAACTTATTTTATTCAATTCTTCGTATAAAACTATACGGAAGGGAAAAAGATAAGAAAAAGCCTGTAACTACAACACACAACATTTCAAGTCTCATTCCGGCATTCAACTGTGTCTCAAGTATGTGAGCTTTTGTAGTTTTGTATTATATCCCAAGTAGGTATAATAGTATAACTACATACTATTGTTTTTGGGGTTTGGTCTGGAGAATCTTGCCTTCTCTACAAAAGAGAGGCCTTAAAGCCCAGGATGGGTCTAAGGCTGAGATTTATAGATCGTACTCAAGCTCTGCTCAAGACTCAAAAAAACACAAATATGTCCTCACATAAATCTGTCTTATTTTAACTCTGACTTGAGTCTGAGCTGAGTGAGTGCCATCTATAGATCTCACCCTAAGTGCCGCATTCGAAGACATTCATGAAATTACTATATTTAATGAGTAGGTACTAAATATAATTTCATGAATGTACCATAACTAATAATTTGCTTTTCGAAACGGTACACGGTGGTAGTCTTGACTTGTCATAAGAGACACAAGTTAAACTAAGCATTGTAAGGTGGTAGCGGGCTAGCTAGGAAGGAATATGGCAATGTAATAAATTAACCCTTAATCGCTTTATTATTATTATTATTTATTTTTATTTTCAGATAAACATCCATAGCATCATCATATTATACGTTATTTGTTAGTAAAGATTTAGATTGACTTAATACTATGTTAGTAAGATTTTATTCTATTAATTCCATAATTAATTCATATATCGTCCCTTTCTGAAACACTGAGAGTGCATGTGCATGCCCACCCAGTGTCTCAGAAACGGATTTTCAATTTTTTCACCCAGGGTATTCAGGATACCATTGCAGGCCCCCCGAATTCTATTCATCACTGATGCTGCTCTTTTTCGTATTATCGCATAAAAGCATAAAAGCCATCCGTATGTGCCTCAGCAAACATCAGTGACGCACTACAGAACCGCGGCAACCCCAACGGCATCCTGAAGCCTTTATTGTATTGGACACGTAGGTCGCTAAATGCCCTCTGCGTATACGTTACCCACAGGCTGCACGTGTAAAACGTTTGACAATAAACGGCCATTTTACACGCCATCGGGATCTTAACGAATCACTTGGCGGCACGTCTAACTATATAGCCACGGCCACAGCCTCCGACCGCACTAGACCAGACACAATTCAAAAATTATAAAATAGTAAATTTTCCCTATCGGGTATCGAAGCCGGAACAACCGGCACCCTGCCATGGAGGGATCAATAATACTAAGGAAATCTTTAATTGTAATGACTCCACTCCGCTCCACTCCACTCTGACTCTGCAGCATGTGAATGTAAATACGTTCTTGAAGTATATAGAAACACAAATAAGCAAACGAATTCACTTTCTAAAACATGACACGAGTAACCTTAAATAAAAATTCCTAAAATTTTTAGCGACATGGGATTTATTCGAGTCGTCTACAAGGTACAACATTAATAAGACTTATAAGTCGTATGACAGGGATGGCGAACCAATGGCACGCGACACAATATTTTGGGCACGTCACTGATCACAAAATTCATTATGATGCACCACGAAAAAAGTGTGAAGTAGGTATTATATGACGTTACCTAATCTGCAACAACAGAAGTCACACTAATTTTACTTTAATTTAAATTACGCGTATACATAACATTGCAAAATGTTCCTACTTTTTTGTAGTAAATAAAGAGTTTTGAATTGATAGTAGTTATTATTATTGTTTTCCCAATAATCACAAAATCATAATTACTTGATGGCACGGCACGTCTATAACCTCATTAAACATTTCTTCAGAAAAATGGCACGTTGATACGTAAAGGTTCGCCATCCCTGTCGTATGATGTTTTCCTGCAGGCGTGCACAGAGGGACACACTTATCGCTTTAAAGTAAATGGAGCTTCTGTTCTGTCACCGATAATAGGCTCAGCACGACACAACCCGTAACAGGAAAACAGTAATTGCCGGCCGCTTTATGCAAGTGTAATGGTGCTATCACACAGGCGTTTCCTTTCTACGTCTTATCGTGATTATTTCAACACTCTTTATAACTTGGAGGGTCAACAGACTCACGTTCTAACATTGAGTTGTGGTTAAACTTTCAACTTTTGTTTCCAACGCTTTGTTTTGGTTTCCCGATTCTTTTTGCAG
Organism: Oeneis ivallda; assembly: GCA_029955525.1. NCBI lineage: Eukaryota > Metazoa > Arthropoda > Insecta > Lepidoptera > Nymphalidae > Oeneis > Oeneis ivallda. The sequence goes on along the minus strand of JARPMR010000019.1, from coordinate 14,337,957 downwards.
ATTTTTGATTAACAATTTTAGCTAGGTATGTACTTATTTGTAATTTTATTTTGACCATTTTTCAGCATGTGAAGATGCTATTTGCACCTTTTGCAAATGTATATAAGTAAACTGTTATAACGGAAATAACGGAATAATTTTGCTCAAACCATATTGTGCGTTATTTACTTCCCTTTACTCAATATTATTTGCTTAGGTTAGGTAGTGATCAAAGAGAAATTAAGGCAGTAAGGTTTTACGTTACCTAGTTTTTATAGCTAATTGTGTACATATTGATCCAAAGTGTCCACTAGCTATAAAAGCTTAAGGCTGATTATACGGGTCTGCCCGCGAAATTCAAAAATATGGTTTTTCGCAATTTGTAAACTAATACGACAAAGTAGGCTTATGGCATTCTAATTGCGACGATGGCAGTATCATCTTCACAGGTTTATATAAAAATCTTTCAAGAAAGTGTCCAGTTTAAGAAATTAGTTAAAATATCGGCTAATTTGTGAGTTAGTCACGTCTAATTTTTTAAACTGGACACTTTCAACCTTAAGACACTATCTCTGGCAAGTCACTTTCACTATATGAACTATCACAGCAAGTAAACTACAATATTAACATAGAAATAATATTTTGGCCTAAGCAAAATAATTGCTGAAATTAACTTGCTAGCAGATAGGTACTCCGTAGCAGGCAGAGGTGCGATTGTCTAAGAATTGCCTATCAAAATCTTATTCATTTAAAGGCATTAGCGTCAAAGTAAAATATTCCTTGACTGTATTAATTCACTACAACCGATTCTAACATGGATCATTATGGAGCGTATCGTACACACCTAAACGTATGAGAATGCATACACGAAATTGAGCTCTAATTTAATGCTGTTATGGTTTATTTTACTTTGACGCTAATGCCATGAAATGAATAATATTTTGATCGGCAACTTTTAGACAATCGGGGGGCAGGTATAGGTAATGTGTAACTTCAACAACGTAAACTGTGTAACGTCAAATCAACCCAACAGTATTTTACACGGCACCAGGATTCTAAAAATATGATAGCTAATTTATTTTCCCCACGCAACAAAATGGTAGTCATAAATAAAACAATGCTACTTTTTCGGCTATTTTATAACATGTCACCGGCATTACTGCCCACGAGATTAAAGGAAATGGATTGCCAATATCCAAATAGGACAGATAGCATCACAGGAAAATTACTGACCCGATTTCTTTCGGACTTTTTCATATGACAGTAGGTATATAGATATACGTACGATTTTTCAGTTTTCATTCCGCACTTTTTACCATTGAGCTTGTTAGGCTTTCGAAAGAGCTTTAATGATAGTAGCCATATAGCTAAAACAAAATGAAGTGTCTGACATGCTCGCTTTAAATACACCACATTATGGCTTAATTCTTCACGTTTATGCATAAAACATGCACGAGATGTCTGTGTCATGCCCATATAGACAGACATCTGATATTATATTAATAACGCATAGGCAATAAAATGTTTACATGAATAAATTGAACGCATACTTGGTTATGTGGCCGAGACAAGTAGTTACACCCCGTGTGGCAGCACCATGAAGTGGCTCCTAGAAATGTCGGCTGCTTTCGCATTCATCGCTTGCGACGAACTGCAGCGAGCAAGTTCAAGGCTGCTCGGCTCCCGCTTCCCATTGCATGTGCATACGCATTAATTCAACTCACAACCGACTACCACTATTGTCTATCACTCGCGAACAGGGGTCAGGGACCACATGAAGGATTAATGACACTATTGTGGCGAGTTATACGACCTATCCTTTTATTTTCTGCTAACCACCTGCCGCTATGTAATATGTTGCTATGGCGTAAATACTGACGCAGAAAATTCACAAAACTAAGTAGTGTTGCGGGATTAACTAAAAATGAGGCAACTCTCTACTAATCTCTACTCTCAAGCTCATACAAACGTGGTTTCGTTTTAAATTAGAAACTACCTAAGGTAGGTACTTACCTACTCTCTGGATCGATATTCATTTCACATTGCAAATGTAAGGCATCGAGGTTTGAAATTGGTTTTTCTGTGAAAAAATAAAACAGTGTAAAAAATTATATAGAGTCAATTAAGTAGATGCGATTTTTCCACTATCCTTAGGTACTGATATTATAAATAAATACGAATTCACCAGCCAGAATGAGTTTGCTTACTTTTGGTAGGTATAATTTTAAATAAAGTTGCGGTTATTTTGATAATTATTTCAGCTTTTCACGGTACGCTGTCAAGTTTTATTATCAGATTTGTACTATTTGTAAACTTTATTATTCAGGAAGCTTATAAAAGAGACTGTCGTGTTCTTTTTTTCGTTTCGTGCCTACTTCACGCAAAGTGCAAACTCCCGCGAATAAAGAAATGGCTATGGTTTTACTTTTAAAATGTAAAATAAAATTAACCTACCTACCTACTTTCTACATAGTTGAACGTCTGAGAGTTGTTTGTTCTGAACTAATTTAAATAGTTCGCGATACGTTTAACTTATAATATTATTGGCGGACCCTTATTAATTTACAAAAAAAATACAAAGTAAGGAATTCTTCGTTTAGCAAATATCCGTTACTCAATAATTGAATAATCAATACAACACAAGTAGGTATAAGGAGACCCGACCGGCGTAATAACTCAAAGCAGAATGGCGCCTGGCGTCGTGTAGTTTCGGATTGTGTATGCTGCTGGCCCTACTGGCCGTTACAGCGTCACCGGGGGGGTTGGCAAGCGCGAAGCTCTGCCTGGGATTTTGAAGAGAGCTCTAGGGCTCGAAGACATCGGGGGGCAACGTCTTCCTAAGGGCGCCTCCTGTGAGGCTCGGACCACGACTTAGGATGACGTTGGGACGAATGGGAGGAGTGGCTGGACTAAGTTAGTCCGTACGTCCCCGTGATCGTGGTAAGGATCCACGCCCAGGTGACGTTAGAAATCGGGGACCTCGTCTTCGCCGGCGAAGACGCTGTGCAGAGGTTGTTTGTGTGTGCAGCCCTACCTGATAAGGAGCGTTGTCGGTCGTTGTCTGATCGTCTGGATCGAAAAGGACGTGTTTGGGACGTCGTTTGTCGGGTGGGTCATTACGGTCAGGGGTGTAAGCTGCTGATTGAGCTACTAGGGGGTTAGGGTGGCTGACTGCTTTCTCAAAGAAGCTTTTAGAAAGCTGTTTAAAGTAATGAGCTAGTGTGGGAAGTTCGAGGTCTCTATGGAGGTCTACATTGCGTACGAACCACGGAGAGCCCGTGGCCATACGCATGAACTTGTTTTGGAGGGCTTGCAAACTTTTAAATCTACTGTGGGGAACGTGTGCGAATGCTACGCACGCGTATGTCATAATAGGTCGGATGCACGTTTTGTAAAGTGTTACTTTGTGTCTGAGGGACATTTTGCTCTTAGCACAGATCATGGGGTAAAGACGACTTAGCACGTACGCAGCCTTTCTACGAGCTCTGCGTATGTGAGCAGCGAAGTTCATTCTCCTATCGAAGGTTACACCGTATTTGACTTTGTCTTGCCAGGGTATGGGGCGCCCGTAGAGGGTTATTTCATACTCGCGAAGTTTATCGAGGGATCTGTTTTTTGACTTTTCGAAGAGCACTGCTGCGCTTTTTTCCGGGTAACCTCTATCCTCCAAAGACGGAACCAGCGGCCTAGGCTACTGACCGCCTTTTGGAGGCGAGCTCTAACTGAACTGATTTTTAAGTGGGAACAGTAAAGGGCGGTGTCGTCCGCGAACTGAGCTATACTAACATGTGGAGATCTTGGAATGTCGCTGGTATACAGCGCGTATAAAAGGGGGGAGAGCACTGAGCCCTGAGGGACTCCTGCTCGGATAGGTCTAGGAGAGGAAAGAGTCCCATCCAGACGGTAACGGAAGGTTCGGTTGGTGAGATATTCTCGTATCAGACGTACGAGTCTTTCGGGGACGCCTAGGTGGAGTAGCTTGTAGATCAAGCCGGCGTGCCACACCTTGTCGAAGGCTTTGGCTACGTCAAAGAAGAGGGCTCCTGTTGGGATACCTTTCGTCTGAAATCTATTGAAACCAAGGAGGATGTGCTCCGTGAGGCGGTGCGCTTGGTGGATACATGAGTGACGGGCTCGAAACCCGAATTGCTCGTCGTTGAGGAGTTTCTTCTCCTCGACGACGGTCCTAAGGCGACTAAGGATAACTTTCTCATACACCTTGCCAAGGGTGTTGAGCAGACTAATGGGACGATAGCTAGTGGGGAGGTTTCTAGGCTTTCCCGGCTTCGGGATGCCTATAACCGTTGCTTCCTTCCACCTGTCGGGGAAGGAGCACCCCATCATAAGAGTGTTAAAAATGACAACCAAGAGGTTTATTATTTGATCGGGGAGTAGTTTAAGTGTTTTGTTATTAATGCGATCGGGACCTGGGGCTTTTTTAGCGTGTAAGTCTTTGATAATTTTACGAACTTCGCCGCTAGTCGTGGGTGTAATTGGGTCGCCCTCGGGGGCAGATGAGAAGGTTGTTGTCAGTTTGTTCTCGACTCGTTTGACATGGGACCTAACTATGGAGCTAGTGCTCAGGGAGCATTGTGATTCTAGGCTGTCGGCCAAGCATTCGGCCTTATCGATGTCCTCAAAGGCGGGCGGTTGGTCGGGGCGTAAGAGCGGTGGAGTGGCCGAAACAGGGTCGGTTTTGAGAGCTCTCGCCAGGCTGTAGTAGGCTACGTGCGATGGCGTGAGCTCGCTCAGCTTCCTGTCCCATTGTTCGTCACGGAGTTCGGCAAGGCGAGCCTTAACCTCCCTCTGGGCTATCCAGAGATCTCTCCGGCTGTCGGTTGTCGGAAAGCCGTCATGGGCTCTACGTCGGGCGTTTTTAACGGTTATTAGCTCTCTAACGTCGTCCGGTAGTTGCCGGCGGGTGAACCCGTTCGGCATTTCCCGGGAACAGGCGCTGAGGGCGTCGTGAATATGGTCTGTCAGGTGCAGTGAGGCTGCATGTGCGTCGTCTAAGCTCTCTATTCTGTCGGGGATTTGGGAGATGTGCACTGAGTCTAGGGACTTAAGATGCTCAGAGAGCTTCTTGAAGTCGATGACTGTTTTGGTCGGGGGGTCCGCGTTGGTTGGAGGTCCTAGCTGGAGTAGGACAGGACGGTGGTCTGAACATAGCTCTGATAGCACCTCTAGAGGACTCACCTGAAGGGTGATGTTCTTCAGAAGCGCTATGTCAAGTATGTCCGGTCTGTCTGTGGGTCGTTCCGTCGTTGGGTAACGGGTCGGTTTGTCAGGGGCTATTACTATGAAATTAAAATCAGGGTGGTCGGTCAGTCTTTTGAGTTGTCGTCCACGTTGGTTAGGGGTGCGGGAGTTCCAGCTGCTATGCTTGGCATTAAAGTCTCCAGCCAGAATGACGGAGTCTCCTAAGGAGAGGAGTGCGCGAATGTCACTCTCTAAGAGGTCTTTCGTAGGGGAGAGATACACTGATGCTAGTATGACCGTCGGATGGCCGGTCATACTTACCCGACAGATAGAGGCTTCCATGTTGGTAAGTATGGGAGGATCGAGAGGAGTACAGTGAAGAGCCCTTCTGTAGTATATTGCAGTTCCTCCGAGAGCGGAGGTTCTGTCGTTTCGGATGAGATTGAAATTAGCGATCTTAGGATCTTTTCTACTAGGTTTTAAGAAGGTCTCTTGCACTAGGAGAATATCTATTTGGTGTGCACATACGAAATGACGAACTTCATCTATTTGATCGATAAGGCCGTTTGCATTGTAGAAAGCGACAGTCAACGAGTGAGGTTTTAGCCTACTTTTAGTTGTACTAGCCATTAATTAGTTTGTCTATTTTATTTATCGATTTGATAAATTCCCAGTGTTTGGATACTGCGGATAGCGTCCCTTCTAGGCGAACATCTTGGACGAAGGCATCCATTTTCTCTGTCTATTAAAGCACAGAGGCGGCTGATTAGACGTAAGTTTTCCGGAGCCCTAGTGGCTGCTGAAGACTGAGTTGACTGTGACGGGATAGCTGCGGGCTTAGGTGCCGCTACAGGCTCTGGTTGGGTGGGAAGTTTGGCCGCGGGTGCCTGAGTAGGCGCGGCCGTAGTAGGATTTGACCTGGGAAGGGGTTTGGTCCATGCGTTGACGGCTGGGGCCGGTGCAGGGACGAAGGTTTGGGCGGGTTGAGAGGGGGCGGCAGGTTTACGACCGACCGGATTGACCCTTCGCATGGGACCCTTTGGGGCTTTGGGGCATCCGCGATAGTTCGCGGGATGCCCTTTGGCCTTACAGAGTACGCAGCTTGGGGGCTCCTCGGTCGGCTGCGTCCTGGGGCAGTCGGAGGTACCGTGGTTCCCTAAGCACTTTACGCACCTAGGGGTGGCAAAGCAGTTCCTAGCTGAATGACCGTAGAGCTGGCAGCGGTGGCACTGGCCCATTCTACCGCGGTTATTAGGTTTCTCAATGGTGAGGCCAGAGAGACGACAGACGGAGGTTATCGCGTTGATCTTCTTACCCGCGGGGGTAAGTTCAAGTGAGACTAAAACCATCTCATAGGGTCTCTTGGTTCTAGGATGATACATCCTATGAACTTCGAGTACGGGCAGTTCCTGGAGGAGGAGGTCTGCCTTGATGAGCTCAGTGTTGAGCTCCTTCGGGAGGCCGCGGATAACGACGCGTAGGACACGTTCGTCGGGGAGCGCGTACGTGTGGAAACCTATGTTTTCCTGTCTGAGGGCGCCTGCCGTCGATACTCATTGGCTTTTATGGAATTGACGAACGGCGCACTCGGTAGTTATTATAAAAATCTACCCTCAGCTAACAATATTATCTCTTTGCTAACATGCTTATGACTATGATTTCTCTGAAAAGATTAAGATCTATCTTTTCAGATGAATTAGAAACCCTTCTCGGTTAACGATTTAGCTGAAATTTTGTATTTGTATGTAATAAGATGACAATATAATATTATTGTGACATGGAGCCGATCTGATGATGGGGACGGAAGATGCCTTGGAAACTACTTATAATAAAATGACGTAGCCCCATCGAGTTTGGGCTCGTTTGGATTCGTCTTGGCAAGTAGATATTCTAGTCCTAGATTTTAATCCAGGTTCGATGAAGTATCTCCTAAAAGCTTGTTTGTACGAACCTTATCGAAATGAAAATATACCTGCCATTTTTTTTACAGAGAATTTACAGTTCAAAAACTATTTTAAAACTAGCCACTGACGAAATTTTGTTCGGTTGGAGTGAGTGTTTGTAGCACTTAGTTTTGTTCGGTTGGAGTGAGTGTTTGTAGCACTTAGTTTTGTTCGGTTGGAGTGAGTGTTTGTAGCACTTAGTTTTGTTCGGTTGGAGTGAGTGTTTGTAGCACTTAGTTTTGTTCGGTTGGAGTGAGTGTTTGTAGCACTTAGTTTTGTTCGGTTGGAGTGAGTGTTTGTAGCACTTAGTTTTGTTCGGTTGGAGTGAGTGTTTGTAGCACTTAGTTTTGTTCGGTTGGAGTTAGTGTTTGTAGCACTTAGTTTTGTTCGGTTGGAGTGAGTGTTTGTAGCACTTAGTTTTGTTCGGTTGGAGTGAGTGTTTGTAGCACTTAGTTTTGTTCGGTTGGAGTGAGTATTTGTAGCACTTAGTTTTGTTCGGTTGGAGTGAGTGTTTGTAGCACTTAGTTTTGTTCGGTTGGAGTGAGTGTTTGTAGCACTTAGTTTTGTTCGGTTGGAGTGAGTGTTTGTAGCACTTAGTTTTGTTCGGTTGGAGTGAGTGTTTGTAGCACTTAGTTTTGTTCGGTTGGAGTGAGTGTTTGTAGCACTTAGTTTTGTTCGGTTGGAGTTAGTGTTTGTAGCACTTAGTTTTGTTCGGTTGGAGTGAGTGTTTGTAGCACTTAGTTTTGTTCGGTTGGAGTGAGTGTTTGTAGCACTTAGTTTTGTTCGGTTGGAGTGAGTGTTTGTAGCACTTAGTTTTGTTCGGTTGAAGTGAGTGTTTGTAGCACTTAGTTTTGTTCGGTTGGAGTGAGTGTTTGTAGCACTTAGTTTTGTTCGGTTGGAGTGAGTGTTTGTAGCACTTAGTTTTGTTCGGTTGGAGTGAGTGTTTGTAGCACTTAGTTTTGTTCGGTTGGAGTGAGTGTTTGTAGCACTTAGTTTTGTTCGGTTGGAGTGAGTGTTTGTAGCACTTAGTTTTGTTCGGTTGGAGTGAGTGTTTGTAGCACTTAGTTTTGTTCGGTTGGAGTTAGTGTTTGTAGCACTTAGTTTTGTTCGGTTGGAGTGAGTGTTTGTAGCACTTAGTTTTGTTCGGTTGGAGTGAGTGTTTGTAGCACTTAGTTTTGTTCGGTTGGAGTGAGTGTTTGTAGCACTTAGTTTTGTTCGGTTGGAGTGAGTGTTTGTAGCACTTAGTTTTGTTCGGTTGGAGTGAGTGTTTGTAGCACTTAGTTTTGTTCGGTTGGAGTGAGTGTTTGTAGCACTTAGTTTTGTTCGGTTGGAGTGAGTGTTTGTAGCACTTAGTTTTGTTCGGTTGGAGTGAGTGTTTGTAGCACTTAGTTTTGTTCGGTTGGAGTGAGTGTTTGTAGCCCTTAGTTTTGTTCGGTTGGAGTGAGTGTTTGTAGCACTTAGTTTTGTTCGGTTGGAGTGAGTGTTTGTAGCACTTAGTTTTGTTCGGTTGGAGTGAGTGTTTGTAGCACTTAGTTTTGTTCGGTTGGAGTGAGTGTTTGTAGCACTTAGTTTTGTTCGGTTGGAGTGAGTGTTTGTAGCACTTAGTTTTGTTCGGTTGGAGTTAGTGTTTGTAGCACTTAGTTTTGTTCGGTTGGAGTGAGTGTTTGTAGCACTTAGTTTTGTTCGGTTGGAGTGAGTGTTTGTAGCACTTAGTTTTGTTCGGTTGGAGTTAGTGTTTGTAGCACTTAGTTTTGTTCGGTTGGAGTGAGTGTTTGTAGCACTTAGTTTTGTTCGGTTGGAGTGAGTGTTTGTAGCACTTAGTTTTGTTCGGTTGGAGTGAGTGTTTGTAGCACTTAGTTTTGTTCGGTTGGAGTGAGTGTTTGTAGCACTTAGTTTTGTTCGGTTGGAGTGAGTGTTTGTAGCACTTAGTTTTGTTCGGTTGGAGTGAGTGTTTGTAGCACTTAGTTTTGTTCGGTTGGAGTGAGTGTTTGTAGCACTTAGTTTTGTTCGGTTGGAGTGAGTGTTTGTAGCACTTAGTTTTGTTCGGTTGGAGTGAGTGTTTGTAGCACTTAGTTTTGTTCGGTTGGAGTTAGTGTTTGTAGCACTTAGTTTTGTTCGGTTGGAGTGAGTGTTTGTAGCACTTAGTTTTGTTCGGTTTGAGTGAGTGTTTGTAGCACTTAGTTTTGTTCGGTTGGAGTGAGTGTTTGTAGCACTTAGTTTTGTTCGGTTGGAGTGAGTGTTTGTAGCACTTAGTTTTGTTCGGTTGGAGTGAGTGTTTGTAGCACTTAGTTTTGTTCGGTTGGAGTGAGTGTTTGTAGCACTTAGTTTTGTTCGGTTGGAGTGAGTGTTTGTAGCACTTAGTTTTGTTCGGTTGGAGTGAGTGTTTGTAGCACTTAGTTTTGTTCGGTTGGAGTGAGTGTTTGTAGCACTTAGTTTTGTTCGGTTGGAGTGAGTGTTTGTAGCACTTAGTTTTGTTCGGTTGGAGTGAGTGTTTGTAGCACTTAGTTTTGTTCGGTTGGAGTGAGTGTTTGTAGCACTTAGTTTTGTTCGGTTGGAGTGAGTGTTTGTAGCACTTAGTTTTGTTCGGTTGGAGTTAGTGTTTGTAGCACTTAGTTTTGTTCGGTTGGAGTGAGTGTTTGTAGCACTTAGTTTTGTTCGGTTGGAGTGAGTGTTTGTAGCACTTAGTTTTGTTCGGTTGGAGTGAGTGTTTGTAGCACTTAGTTTTGTTCGGTTGGAGTGAGTGTTTGTAGCACTTAGTTTTGTTCGGTTGGAGTGAGTGTTTGTAGCACTTAGTTTTGTTCGGTTGGAGTGAGTGTTTGTAGCACTTAGTTTTGTTCGGTTGGAGTTAGTGTTTGTAGCACTTAGTTTTGTTCGGTTGGAGTGAGTGTTTGTAGCACTTAGTTTTGTTCGGTTGGAGTGAGTGTTTGTAGCACTTAGTTTTGTTCGGTTGGAGTTAGTGTTTGTAGCACTTAGTTTTGTTCGGTTGGAGTGAGTGTTTGTAGCACTTAGTTTTGTTCGGTTGGAGTGAGTGTTTGTAGCACTTAGTTTTGTTCGGTTGGAGTGAGTGTTTGTAGCACTTAGTTTTATTCGGTTGGAGTGAGTGTTTGTAGCACTTAGTTTTGTTCGGTTGGAGTTAGTGTTTGTAGCACTTAGTTTTGTTCGGTTGGAGTGAGTGTTTGTAGCACTTAGTTTTGTTCGGTTGGAGTGAGTGTTTGTAGCACTTAGTTTTGTTCGGTTGGAGTGAGTGTTTGTAGCACTTAGTTTTGTTCGGTTGGAGTGAGTGTTTGTAGCACTTAGTTTTGTTCGGTTGGAGTGAGTGTTTGTAGCACTTAGTTTTGTTCGGTTGGAGTGAGTGTTTGTAGCACTTAGTTTTGTTCGGTTGGAGTGAGTGTTTGTAGCACTTAGTTTTGTTCGGTTGGAGTGAGTGTTTGTAGCACTTAGTTTTGTTCGGTTGGAGTGAGTGTTTGTAGCCCTTAGTTTTGTTCGGTTGGAGTGAGTGTTTGTAGCACTTAGTTTTGTTCGGTTGGAGTGAGTGTTTGTAGCACTTAGTTTTGTTCGGTTGGAGTGAGTGTTTGTAGCACTTAGTTTTGTTCGGTTGGAGTGAGTGTTTGTAGCACTTAGTTTTGTTCGGTTGGAGTGAGTGTTTGTAGCACTTAGTTTTGTTCGGTTGGAGTGAGTGTTTGTAGCACTTAGTTTTGTTCGGTTGGAGTGAGTGTTTGTAGCACTTAGTTTTGTTCGGTTGGAGTGAGTGTTTGTAGCACTTAGTTTTGTTCGGTTGGAGTTAGTGTTTGTAGCACTTAGTTTTGTTCGGTTGGAGTGAGTGTTTGTAGCACTTAGTTTTGTTCGGTTGGAGTGAGTGTTTGTAGCACTTAGTTTTGTTCGGTTGGAGTGAGTGTTTGTAGCACTTAGTTTTGTTCGGTTGGAGTGAGTGTTTGTAGCACTTAGTTTTGTTCGGTTGGAGTGAGTGTTTGTAGCACTTAGTTTTGTTCGGTTGGAGTGAGTGTTTGTAGCACTTAGTTTTGTTCGGTTGGAGTGAGTGTTTGTAGCACTTAGTTTTGTTCGGTTGGAGTGAGTGTTTGTAGCACTTAGTTTTGTTCGGTTGGAGTGAGTGTTTGTAGCACTTAGTTTTGTTCGGTTGGAGTGAGTGTTTGTAGCACTTAGTTTTGTTCGGTTGGAGTTAGTGTTTGTAGCACTTAGTTTTGTTCGGTTGGAGTGAGTGTTTGTAGCACTTAGTTTTGTTCGGTTTGAGTGAGTGTTTGTAGCACTTAGTTTTGTTCGGTTGGAGTGAGTGTTTGTAGCACTTAGTTTTGTTCGGTTGGAGTGAGTGTTTGTAGCACTTAGTTTTGTTCGGTTGGAGTGAGTGTTTGTAGCACTTAGTTTTGTTCGGTTGGAGTGAGTGTTTGTAGCCCTTAGTTTTGTTCGGTTGGAGTGAGTGTTTGTAGCACTTAGTTTTGTTCGGTTGGAGTGAGTGTTTGTAGCACTTAGTTTTGTTCGGTTGGAGTGAGTGTTTGTAGCACTTAGTTTTGTTCGGTTGGAGTGAGTGTTTGTAGCACTTAGTTTTGTTCGGTTGGAGTGAGTGTTTGTAGCACTTAGTTTTGTTCGGTTGGAGTTAGTGTTTGTAGCACTTAGTTTTGTTCGGTTGGAGTGAGTGTTTGTAGCACTTAGTTTTGTTCGGTTGGAGTGAGTGTTTGTAGCACTTAGTTTTGTTCGGTTGGAGTTAGTGTTTGTAGCACTTAGTTTTGTTCGGTTGGAGTGAGTGTTTGTAGCACTTAGTTTTGTTCGGTTGGAGTGAGTGTTTGTAGCACTTAGTTTTGTTCGGTTGGAGTGAGTGTTTGTAGCACTTAGTTTTGTTCGGTTGGAGTGAGTGTTTGTAGCACTTAGTTTTGTTCGGTTGGAGTGAGTGTTTGTAGCACTTAGTTTTGTTCGGTTGGAGTGAGTGTTTGTAGCACTTAGTTTTGTTCGGTTGGAGTGAGTGTTTGTAGCACTTAGTTTTGTTCGGTTGGAGTGAGTGTTTGTAGCACTTAGTTTTGTTCGGTTGGAGTGAGTGTTTGTAGCACTTAGTTTTGTTCGGTTGGAGTGAGTGTTTGTAGCACTTAGTTTTGTTCGGTTGGAGTGAGTGTTTGTAGCACTTAGTTTTGTTCGGTTGGAGTGAGTGTTTGTAGCACTTAGTTTTGTTCGGTTTGAGTGAGTGTTTGTAGCACTTAGTTTTGTTCGGTTGGAGTGAGTGTTTGTAGCACTTAGTTTTGTTCGGTTGGAGTGAGTGTTTGTAGCACTTAGTTTTGTTCGGTTGGAGTGAGTGTTTGTAGCACTTAGTTTTGTTCGGTTGGAGTGAGTGTTTGTAGCACTTAGTTTTGTTCGGTTGGAGTGAGTGTTTGTAGCACTTAGTTTTGTTCGGTTGGAGTGAGTGTTTGTAGCACTTAGTTTTGTTCGGTTGGAGTGAGTGTTTGTAGCACTTAGTTTTGTTCGGTTGGAGTGAGTGTTTGTAGCACTTAGTTTTGTTCGGTTGGAGTGAGTGTTTGTAGCACTTAGTTTTGTTCGGTTGGAGTGAGTGTTTGTAGCACTTAGTTTTGTTCGGTTGGAGTGAGTGTTTGTAGCACTTAGTTTTGTTCGGTTGGGAGTTAGTGTTTGTAGCACTTAGTTTTGTTCGGTTGGAGTGAGTGTTTGTAGCACTTAGTTTTGTTCGGTTGGAGTGAGTGTTTGTAGCACTTAGTTTTGTTCGGTTGGAGTGAGTGTTTGTAGCACTTAGTTTTGTTCGGTTGGAGTGAGTGTTTGTAGCACTTAGTTTTGTTCGGTTGGAGTGAGTGTTTGTAGCACTTAGTTTTGTTCGGTTGGAGTGAGTGTTTGTAGCACTTAGTTTTGTTCGGTTGGAGTGAGTGTTTGTAGCACTTAGTTTTGTTCGGTTGGAGTGAGTGTTTGTAGCACTTAGTTTTGTTCGGTTGGAGTGAGTGTTTGTAGCACTTAGTTTTGTTCGGTTGGAGTTAGTGTTTGTAGCACTTAGTTTTGTTCGGTTGGAGTGAGTGTTTGTAGCACTTAGTTTTGTTCGGTTGGAGTGAGTGTTTGTAGCACTTAGTTTTGTTCGGTTGGAGTGAGTGTTTGTAGCACTTAGTTTTGTTCGGTTGGAGTGAGTGTTTGTAGCACTTAGTTTTGTTCGGTTGGAGTGAGTGTTTGTAGCACTTAGTTTTGTTCGGTTGGAGTGAGTGTTTGTAGCACTTAGTTTTGTTCGGTTGGAGTGAGTGTTTGTAGCACTTAGTTTTGTTCGGTTGGAGTGAGTGTTTGTAGCACTTAGTTTTGTTCGGTTGGAGTGAGTGTTTGTAGCACTTAGTTTTGTTCGGTTGGAGTGAGTGTTTGTAGCACTTAGTTTTGTTCGGTTGGAGTGAGTGTTTGTAGCACTTAGTTTTGTTCGGTTGGAGTGAGTGTTTGTAGCACTTAGTTTTGTTCGGTTGGAGTGAGTGTTTGTAGCACTTAGTTTTGTTCGGTTGGAGTGAGTGTTTGTAGCACTTAGTTTTGTTCGGTTGGAGTGAGTGTTTGTAGCACTTAGTTTTGTTCGGTTGGAGTGAGTGTTTGTAGCACTTAGTTTTGTTCGGTTGGAGTGAGTGTTTGTAGCACTTAGTTTTGTTCGGTTGGAGTGAGTGTTTGTAGCACTTAGTTTTGTTCGGTTGGAGTGAGTGTTTGTAGCACTTAGTTTTGTTCGGTTGGAGTGAGTGTTTGTAGCACTTAGTTTTGTTCGGTTGGAGTGAGTGTTTGTAGCACTTAGTTTTGTTCGGTTGGAGTGAGTGTTTGTAGCACTTAGTTTTGTTCGGTTGGAGTTAGTGTTTGTAGCACTTAGTTTTGTTCGGTTGGAGTGAGTGTTTGTAGCACTTAGTTTTGTTCGGTTGGAGTGAGTGTTTGTAGCACTTAGTTTTGTTCGGTTGGAGTGAGTGTTTGTAGCACTTAGTTTTGTTCGGTTGGAGTGAGTGTTTGTAGCACTTAGTTTTGTTCGGTTGGAGTGAGTGTTTGTAGCACTTAGTTTTGTTCGGTTGGAGTGAGTGTTTGTAGCACTTAGTTTTGTTCGGTTGGAGTGAGTGTTTGTAGCACTTAGTTTTGTTCGGTTGGAGTGAGTGTTTGTAGCACTTAGTTTTGTTCGGTTGGAGTGAGTGTTTGTAGCACTTAGTTTTGTTCGGTTGGAGTGAGTGTTTGTAGCACTTAGTTTTGTTCGGTTGGAGTGAGTGTTTGTAGCACTTAGTTTTGTTCGGTTGGAGTGAGTGTTTGTAGCACTTAGTTTTGTTCGGTTGGAGTGAGTGTTTGTAGCACTTAGTTTTGTTCGGTTGGAGTGAGTGTTTGTAGCACTTAGTTTTGTTCGGTTGGAGTGAGTGTTTGTAGCACTTAGTTTTGTTCGGTTGGAGTGAGTGTTTGTAGCACTTAGTTTTGTTCGGTTGGAGTGAGTGTTTGTAGCACTTAGTTTTGTTCGGTTGGAGTGAGTGTTTGTAGCACTTAGTTTTGTTCGGTTGGAGTGAGTGTTTGTAGCACTTAGTTTTGTTCGGTTGGAGTGAGTGTTTGTAGCACTTAGTTTTGTTCGGTTGGAGTGAGTGTTTGTAGCACTTAGTTTTGTTCGGTTGGAGTGAGTGTTTGTAGCACTTAGTTTTGTTCGGTTGGAGTGAGTGTTTGTAGCACTTAGTTTTGTTCGGTTGG